>WOXC01005957.1:0-73172 GCA_011680675.1 Gymnobelideus leadbeateri | reverse complement strand
AAGAGTCACCCCCTGCCCCAAGGGCAGAGGAGTCCGCTTAGGGATCCTGTTCCAGATCCCACATTTCCTGATTCTGAGCCCGGAGGGCTGTCACCCAGACAGCGGGGGCTTCTGCCTGTGACTGTCAGACTGTTTATTTTAGAATCTCTTCCCTTTTGAGTCATCAACCACAAGCAGGCTGTACTGGGAGCCTTGGCAGCAGGCAGCAAATCAGTGAGGGGGGCCCCGGGCAGTGCAGAGGCAGGCGCTTGGGGCCCCAGCACCTTTCACTTCTGTGAAAAAGACAAAGGAGTAGGAAGACAGAGCTCTGAGGGTGGCGGTGGGCTGCTGGCGCCTGGGTTCAGGGCACCAGAGCTTCCCCTCCTCTGCCCTAATCTGAGGCAGCCCACTCCGCTCCCCCCACCAGGGACAGTGTAGAATCCAAGCCATGGCCAGACTGTTCTGTGCCACCTGCACAAACCCACAGCTCTCAACAATCTCCTGATTTTGGAAATCAGATTCTTTATAACCCCAAGCTTGCTGTTCCCAAGATTCAGAGACTGGATTCTTACATATTTATCATCTGCTGTTTCATTGGCCTGGGACATTCTAGCAGGGATCCCTTTCTGGGGATGTATCTCTATAATTTAACGGATCCCTTTCTGGGGATGTATCTCTATAATTTAACTGACCAACCCATCAGTGGATAAGCATTTATTAAACAGTTCTTATGTTCCAGGCATTGTGCTAGGCTACAGAGTCAGAGAAATTGGGTTCAAATCCCACCTTGATGCTTGCTTTCTGTGTGACCTTAGATAAGTCACTTCCTCAGTTTCCTCATCTGTAAAATGAACCTAGACCTCTTCCAATTCTAAATCTCTAGTTGTGGAGCAGGTCTGGGGGACCCCCCCTCTAGATCTATGACCCTCAAGGAGGTTCCATTCCAGTGGGGGAAGGGGGGCATGTGTATAAAGTAATACAGAAAGCAGCTGGTAGCAGAGGGGATTAGGAAAGACCTCTCTGTAGCAGGTGATGTTTGAATTGAGCTCTGAAGGAAGCAAGGAGGAGAGATGGAATGGTGGGTGTGATCGACAGTCAGAAGGTCAGTCTGACTGGACAGAAGAGTGGGTGGAATTGGCCCAGAAAGGTAACATGTGACCAGTGCCTTTTAGGAGTTACCCATCATGGTCACTTGTCTGTGTTTATTTGCTAGTTTGTGTCAGAGACAGGTCTTGAACCAAGGTGTCCTTGACTCAAACTCTGGCCCTTTACTGACCAGGCCACACTGGCCTCTCATTCTTGAATTATATATGAATATGAAACCATGGGAAGAATGTTGACCTTGGAGCCCAGAGGTCTCAGGCTCAAATCACGGCTTTGCCCTGTTCTGACCTTGGACAAGTCATCTAGACCTTGAAGGGACCTCAGAGGACGTACTGTCCAACTCCCTCATTTTACAGAGGAGGAAACTGAGACCCACAGAGGTCAGGTGACTTGGACCTCAGTTTCTAGCACAACTCCCTCAAGAGAACAGGAGTGCCACTTTCCTTCTCCATGCCTTAGTTTCCTGGATTGTACGATGACCTCTAAGGTCCTGGCCAGCTCTGGAGTCAGAATCTCAAAACAGAACACAGACACGAAGCTCTCACTCCACCCCCCACTTGTCAAAATCTCAACACTTGGATGTTGCATTTTAAACTATGGGCAGAAAGTATCTCCTTGTGATCCAGTATCCAGCTGGAATCTTTGCTGGGAGTACTGCCCTTTGCCTGGCTTACCTCTTCCCCTCCAGCCTAATTTCTGTCTGGGCTGACAGCAAGCAGGGGAGACTTCTGGCCCTGGTAGGTAGCTGGAAGGTCCTGGTCAAGGGCTGGGGGATGTGGCCTGTTCATGGCCTTGTCTACTGGGAACACTGACCCCCATAAGAATTCCATTCTCCTCCCTCTCCTCCCCCTGAGCTCCCCGTGTTTCTGGAGGCAGGCTCGGCAGCTGTTAAGTAGGGCAGAGCGTCATTATATTGCATTTTCAGGCTATGAAACGAAGGGGGAAAAGTACTGTATCCAACCCAGACGGCAGGGGGAATTCAGAGAGGCAGAAAGTAATTACCTGAATTGAACCTGGGCCAGGATGCGGGCTGGGTGGAACAACCCAACTCCAATGAAAAGTGCTCTGGGATCCACCATGAACACAAACGGTCAGAACCGTCACTGTGGGCCCCCATTGGCAAGATGGCATCTCTAGCTGTACCATTTCCCCCCAGAAAGCGTGCTGGGGTCCCGGTGGGGAGAGTGCCACTTTTGGCACGGGTCTCCGAGTATCCTGCGGCTCCTGTAATGTGAAAATCTGCTTCTAGCACTCTGGAAGGAGTCTAGAAATGATACACATCTGTCAGGTTTCTCTGAAGTGCCATTCCCTCGCTGGGCTCCTCTCTCTCTCTCTCTCTCTCTCTCTCTCTCTCTCTCTCTCTCTCTCTCTCTCTCTCCTTTCTGTCTTCTCTCTCTCTCTCTTTCTATGTCTGTGTCTCTGTTTCTCTCTGTTTCCCTTTCTGTCTGTCTGTTTCTGTGTCTATTTCTCTGTTTCAGTCTGTATCCCTGTCTGTCTGTGGAGGAGATACGGTTGGCATCAGAAAGACCTTATGTCTGGTCCTGACTAGCATGGGGCTCCTGTGTCCCTGGGTTAACCTCTCTAGGACTCAGTTTCCTCATTTGTAAAATGAGCTTCCTCAGATAGTAATCATCTAACTTGAGAGTCAATGGTTCTTTCTCCATGTATGGTGTCTCTCTGGGATGGGGGGCAGGGGCAGTGTCAATGGGGGCATTCTAGTTAATGGTATCACTGAGAAAAACAGAACTGAAAGCAGGGTGAATTGTCAACATATGACTTGGTTTGTTTCTTTCCCCTCCTCCTCCAACAGTCAGGAGGAAAAACATTTTCCCCATTTGGTCCAGAAACTCAAGCAGGGCAGACATTTCATTATATCAATTCCAACACTATTCATTAGGCAGGGGATAGAGAGCACTTAGAAAGAAAAAAAATGACATATGAGTGTAAGGTTTTATTATAACTAATGAAAATGATTCTGTGATAATTAGGAGGTGCTTCATCCTGGGAGGATTATGTTGAGCGATGATCGGAGTGTGAATAGGATAGAGGGGCTCAAAGATTTAGACCTGGGATAGACCTTGGGAGCCACTCTAACACCCAGTGACTTGTCCAAGGTCACATGGCCATCAAATAACAAGTTCTAGGATCAATTCAATAAACATTTATTTTATGCCTGAAGTGGGAAGAGGCCTGAAACACCAGCTCCAGAAAAGGAACAGGGAATGAACCTGTAATTTCATGGGTATAGGGAAGTTTAAGGTGAGGAAATTCTCTCCACCAAGGCAGGTGGGCCCCTTCTCCCAATCCCCCTTGATGTTGGTGCCATCCCTCTGTTGATTTTCCAGTCTAGCCTGGTTTGTACAGGGTTGCTTGTGTGGCATCTTCTCCATTAGACTGTAAGTTCATTGAAGGCAGGGACTGTCTTTAAATTTTTTTTTATATCCCCAGTGCTTAGTATGGTGCCTGGCACATAGTAGGTGCTTAATAAATGCTTGTAGGCTGTCTGAAGTTACTGTAGTTTATAATCCTAGACTAGAGGGTTGTCTGGGGACACTGAGGGATTCAGTAACTTGTCTGGGTCATGCCACAAATATGTGTCAGAGGCCAAGTCTGGAAACCTGGATTTATAGCCAGTTCTAGCAGGAATTTGAGTCATTTACCTGTATTTCCCTGAAGTTCCCCATGATCCTAGAGGGAAACAAGGAGGCTGTTAAATAGGATACAACCTGTGACCTCCGGCAGCTCACTTTCTATCTCTGGACTTCAGGTTTTCTTGTGCATTGGGCCAGTTTCCAAGGTCCCTCCTGGATCTCCATGTTTGGGACTATTCAGCTGGCTGCTGCCCCTGCTCCCAGGCTGCTCCTTGTCGCCATTGGACCTCCACCTGGGTGGCTCACAGCTTGGCCAGTCTCAGTTTCTTCATCTATTAAATGACTGTAATAAAAATGCTTGTTCTATCTGCTCCAGGGAGTGAGTGCCAGGAGGGGGTTTCAAAGATATGACCTATGATTGGAGAAGAGTTCTCATGAGCCTTCTCTTCTAACCCTGTCTGATTCTAAAGAGTTCTTAGCACAGGGGAAAAGTGGTGTGGTGTGGTGTGTGTGTGTGTGTGTGTGTGTGTGTGTGTGTGTGTGTGTGTGTGACAGAGAGAGAAAGAGACAGAGACAGAACAGATTAGTTTTTAGGAAAACAGTAACCATTAACAACACACATATTAATGTAATAAAAGCTTGTGGGACTGGACAGAGAGAACTGATCCCAGAACTAGGAAGAACATCTTGGCTGTGTGACCCTGGGCAAGTCACTTTATTACTCAGTGCCCCAGGGAACTAAAACTTTTAGGTGTGGAGCAAGGGCTGATGCGCACCTCCACAAGTGCAGCTTCCTTATCTGGGAGTTCCTTATAGCTCAGTGTTTGGTACAGAGTAAGCATTTAACAAATGCTCTCCTCTCCTCTCCTCCTCTCCCCTCCCCTCTCCTCCCATCTTCCCTTCTCTTCTCTCTCTCTCCATCTGTCTTTCTCTCCTCTCTCATTCCCTTCTCTTCCCTTCCCTTCTTTTCTCTTCCCTTCCCTTCTCTCTTCTTTCTCCTTTCTCTTATCTATCATCTCTCTATCTCTATCATCCATATCTCTTGCTATTTCTCTCCATCTATCTCTATGAATGTTTGTATGTACCTACCTATGTATGAATATGTGTATGTAGCCATATATCTTTTGCTGTCTCTATCTCAGTCTATCTACCTACATTGTATATATTTGTTGATTCATCTATCTCATCTATCCATGAATCCATTCATCCATTTGTCTGTCCATCTGTCCATCCATCCATCCATCCATCCATCCATCCATCCATCCATCCATCCATCCATTTATCCATCTATCTATTTCAATGAAACCACAAGTTCAGTACCTATCCTTAACAGTTCCTAATAAAGACAGAGGCCATCAGTTTAATAAAGCAGCCACAACAATTGCCAACAGAAGCTGTGTCAGAGGCACTTAGGTCATTTGTTGATTCCTGACAGACACTACTAATTGACTGGTGACCTTACTTGGGCAAAGCCCAATCAGTCAATAGCATTGTATTGATCTTTATTGTTCTGTCTCTATTGAATGAGGGTGCTCCCGCTGTTTCTTCCCCAGCAGCCCTCCCTCCAGCCCTTGGCTGTTTTGATAGCTCAGGTGTTTCTCCTCCAAGGTCTGGCAAGGGGAAGGCCCTTTGCCCGCCTACTTTCCAAGGAAGCCCAGGCTAGGTTGGGTTTGGCTTAATTGGCCTTGTCTGTCCTTAGCTCCAATGATTTCTGTGAGAGGAGCTGAGGGGTATTTGAGTTGTGTGGCTACCCAGGGCCATCAGCAGAGCTAGCTGCAGCATCCCATCTGGCTTGGGGCTGTCAATTTGTTTCCCTCTGCCACAAGTGTGATGCTTCGCCTCCGAGTCTGGATCAGGGAGGGAGGGGAGAAGTTTGCCTGCAGCTTTCCTTTATGACACCCTACCTTCCCCATATGGCCAAACAGACTGCAAGCTCATTAGCACAAGGAATGTGCCGTCACGTGGGCCCGAGAGGGAGCCACACAAGCCGAGGTAGAAGTCCAGGGAGATCAGCAGAGATCTCAGAGTGGATGACGAATGTGCTGGGGACAGAAATCGGAGCTGGGCCAGCCTTCTTTCAACATCCCCTGCTAGACCTGGGAGAGAATCCTGGCAGGAAAACACAGAGAATGGTAGGAAAAAAGGACAGTCATCTCTGTGCCTCATGATGAAGAAGTGAAGGTGATGTGGGCATCCAGATAGGATGCTGTACTGGGATCTCTGGGTTATCATAATTCAAATACGTGTACATGTATGTGTATGAGTATATCTATTATATGTACACATACCTGTATATATGTATCTGTATGTACATTTGCCTACATGCATGTGTATATCTGTATATGTATGTATAGGTATATGTATATGTGTAGTTATATGTACATGTATGTATACTGTGTGCATGTGCATGTGTACGTGCATGAAGGCAGATCTGTAAACATCTGGATGGGCTCTCCCATTAGACTGTGGACTCCTTGAGAACATGGACTGGCATTTGCTTTTCTTTATATCCCTAGAACTTAGCACAGTGCCTGGCATGCCATAGGTGCTTAAATTCACACTATACACACACACACACACACGTAAATCTACCTCCACCAGGGCTCCTTAACCCTTTTGGTTGGTTAAGAACCACGTTGGCGTCTGTTGAGGCCTATGGACACTTCTTAGAATAATGTTCTTAAATGTATAAAACAAAATGCTTTAGGATTACAAAAGAAACCAACCCTAGTGGTATATAGTTGTAAAAAAATTTTTTTTAGGTTCAGAGTAGGGAGGATGGGTAAGGAAAGAGACAATGATAGAGAGATACAGAGAGAGAGAGAGAGAGAGAGAGAGAGAGAGAGAGAGAGAGAGAGAGAGATGGAGAATCCCACCTGATGCTTCACAGTGTGTGACCACACCCGGCAAGCCACTTGACATCTTCAGGCCTTGTCGCCCTGACCTCTGAGGCCCTGCTCTAGACTCAGGATCTCAGGACTCTTGGACTCCAGGCCATGGGAGGGACCCCTCTCTGGCCACCATCTGTCCCCTGTGGTTTCATCAATGGCTCAGGGGCCTCAGGAGATGAGATGTCCCCTGACCAAGGCCCATCCATATTGATGTCTGTGTCACATGAGGACCACTATTTCCTTTTCTTTTGCTGCTTTCTATGTCTATACACACACACAATACACATGTACATACATACATACATACATACATAGAATGTTAGAGGTTAGGAGAAGGCTTAGAACTGGTTGGAGGGAAGTTAGAATAGGGAATGTTAAGAGATGGGAGGGGCCTCAGAACAGGGTATGTCAGGGCTGGGAGGGGCCTGAGAACAGGGGATGTCAGAGCTGGGAGGGGCCTTAGAACAAGGGATGTCAGGGCTGGGAGGGGCCTCAGAACAGGGGATGCCAGAGCTGGGAGGGGCCTCAGAACAGGGGATGTCAGGGCTGGGAGGGGCCTTAGAACAGGGGATGCCAGAGCTGGGAGGGGCCTCAGAACAGGGAATGTCAGGGCTGGGAGGGGCCTCAGAAAAGGGAATGTCAGGGCTGGGAGGGGCCTCAGAACAGGGAATGTCAGAGCTGGGAGGGGCCTCAAAACAGGGGATGTCAAAACGGAGAAAGGTCTTAGAAACCATTGAGGCTGCGTTTTAAAATCTTTCTTTTCTGGGGGGTTAGGCTAAGTTTATGGGCCCCTTCTAAAAGTATTTTTAATACACAAAATAAAATAAATAGCATTAAAAGTTAGCAAAAGTGAGGATGTGATTGTTCTTCCTCCAGGACACCTGGTGAGTCTGTGGACTGAAGGTCATAAACTTGTGCTCTCCCCATCCCTTTTATTTTACAGTTCAGACCCACTGAAGCTAAGAGACTTACCCAAGGTCACACAGCCTACAACAGGCAGCAGAATCAGGATCTAAGTCTTCTGACAAAAATCCAGTGTCTTTTTGGAGATGCCCCCCCCAGCTCTCCCTCATCTCAGGACCTCTTTCCATAATGTAAACTCTAATTTTTAAAGCTTAATCTATCTGGATGGTTCCTTCAACCACCCCAGCTTAGCTGTTTCCATAAATTCTGTCATTTCATGTTTTGTGTATTTTTAAAAATTGCTCTAACTTTAACTCTCCTCCTTATCCCCTCTGGTGCTTTCTCACAGCTCTCCACTCATTGCCATGAATGACTATCTGCAGGATGGAATAGGGGAAAGAACCTTGGGCTGGTAGCAGAGAAACATGGATTGAGCCCTGCTTTTGCTACTAAGTAAAGACGAGAGCTTGGGTCTCAGACATTTGCTAGCTGTGTGACCCTGGGCAAGTCACTTCACCCTCTTTGCCTCAGTTTCCTCACCTGTAACATGGGGGTAATGATAGCACCTCTCTCATAGGGTTGTTGCGAGGACCGAAGGAGAAAATACTTGTAAGGTTCTCAGCACAGTGCCTGGAACACAGAGGGGGCTTAATAAATGCTCATTCTTTCTGTGGGCAATTAGATGATGCAGTGGAGTGCTGGGCCTATAGTCAGGAAGACCTGAGTTCAAACCCAGCCTCATATACTTTCTAGCTGTGTGACCCTGGGCAAGTCACTTGGCTCTTTGCCTCAGTTTCCTCATTGCTGAATGGCCATGCTGAACTCATGATGTAACTCTTTAGTTAACGGGTACAGAGAAAAATGAATCAAGAGAAATAGTCCTAAGAAGCCAATGCAGATGGGGGTCCATGAGTGAGGTGGGTTCTGCAATGCCAGCTAGAAAAGGTTGCTTGTTTTTCAGTCATGTCTGACACTTCATGACGCCATTTGGGATTTTCTTGGCAGAGATGCTGGAGTGATTTGCCATTTTCTTCTTCACCTCATTTGACAGATGAAGAAACTGAGGCAAACAGGGTTAAGTGATCTGACCAGGGTCACACAATTAGTGTCTGAGGTTAGATTTGAACTCAAGTCTTGCTGACTCCAGGCCTGATGCTCTATCAGCTGTACCACCTAGCTGCCCTAGACAAGGGCATCCTCAGTTCCAAAAATGCCGCTAATGGTTGTATTTTCCCCAGTCTCCCTGGCCTATTCCCCTCAAGGGAAGCCCCAGCTGTTTTCTCCATTTGGCCTATTACCTTTCTGAGCCAGAATGTGGTTGGGGGTGCAGTTGGCCAGAGAGCTAAGCCTCTTGGAGAGGGAGCGGTTCAGTGTGAGGGGCTCCAAGAAAGGCAAGGCGAGCGTGTGTCTTTTAAAATGTGCTAAAATTCATTTGCTAAAGGCTCTCTCCGAACAGTTTCATTTCCAAGCACTCACAGATTCTGAGCCAATTATCTTGTGGAACTGCCTGGCTGAAATCATTTACCAGCCGAGGACATGGTGACGATGTTTTCCTTTGAGAATCAATATCAGTTGCATGGAGAACCACCCCAGGGCCGAGACTTGTCAGTCTCAGGCTTGCTCTGAGTGGCGGCTTGTTCTTGGAGCACTGGGGGCCTGAGCCCCACCCCTGGCCCTGACGCCCCCAGTCACCCTTTCCCTGTCCCCATCCCTTCAGTCCTGGCTGCTATTACTTCCTGCATTTTGCCATTTAGTCATTTCAATCCTGTCCCACTCTCCATGACCCCACTTGGGGGTTTTCTTGGCAGAGATACGGGAGTGCTTTGCCATTTCCTTCTCCAGCTCATTTGACAGATGAGGAAACTGAGGAAAACACAGTGAAGTGACTTGTCTAGGGTCACATAGCTACTTGGATTTGAATTCAAGTCTTCCTGATTCCAGGTCCAGGTCTTTATCTGCCGTGCCACCGACCCGCCTATATTATACTCCCCATATCAAACCAACAATAATAACGGGGATTAACAGTGGGAAAGAGCTGAAGGTTTGCAAAGAGCATTTAAATTGGGTACCTCATGTGAACCTCACTGTGAGCCCCAGGAGGTGGGTGTTTCAATCAAATGACTTAGCTTTACAAATCTTAGTTCCGCTTGTCCCCCAGATGACAGAAGAGGCTTGGAGGGATGTGTGGAGCAGGGGAAAGAGCACAGAACCTGGCCCTCCTTTCACATTCTGCTTCTGATGCTGCCTTGGGTGATGATGGACAAATCCCAAGATATTCCTGGGCCTCAGTTTCCTTATCTGTATAATAAGGGGATAGGGTGAGATGACCCCCTAAGGTCACTTCCAACATTAGATCCAGGATCCTCTGGCTTGATTAATTAGGAAGTGTCAGAGGCATTCTCTCCTGGCCCCCAGAGCCCTTGGCTACTAGACCACCAAGCGCATGTAGCCAGCAATCCCATGGGATCTGCATTCCCTGGCTTCACTTGGTCACCCAATGGGTGCTTCATGTTAAGTAAAGAAAAAGTCAGAGACGATCTACTTCCAGTTATGTGGGTTTGGGCCCTCTCCCGGCTGTTTCTTTACATTCCTTCCGTCTTAGGCTTTCTCTCCCCCTCCCCTTTTAGGAAATGTCTTAGATTTTCTCACTGGGACGTAATGGTTAAATTGCTAACAGCTGATTAAATAGCACAATTCTAAGCCATAATCCTGAGCCTTCAGGAACTAAGGAAGACAGAGAAATGTGTCCTGACCTGCTTAACCCTGTCTGACCTCCCAGCTATCTAACCTGACCCAACCTCACTTCTTTTCATTTTCCCCACCTCCCACCCCCAGCCTTCTTTAATACAATCTACTAAGGAAGAGTGGCACATAGATCCAGGAGGCTGGCCCGGGAGGAGGCGAGGGGAGGGCAGCATCCCCCCAACGTGTGCCCCGAACGTCTCTTTTTCAAGGCAGCATTTCCTGGGCTGAACCTCGTCCACGGTGGGTTTCCAACTTCCAAACATCACTGGAATGTTTCCTCCCCACACACCATTGCCCCGGCTCCCTCGGCTCATTCTCCGCATTCCGGACTCTGGGAGCAGACTTGGGAGCCTCCCCCCTCCCAACCTGGGGAGCAAAGAGCAGATAGGGCAGATAACAAATTCCATTGCTCTCCCCCGACAGCTCCCTCCCCCTTTGCCTTCCCCTCCCCAAGGCACTTCATTCTGGAGATCACAGAGCCTGGGAAAAATTCCCGGGGCCCACATATGGTCCTCTCTTTAAGCAAAGGAAGATGGGAATGCAAAAGGCAAGAAGGAGGTGGAGTCTGGTGCTTTCTAGCTGATGGAGGTTCTGGAACCAAAATGGCAGCCACCATCAGGAATCAGACAGCTTCCTGGTGAGGAGTGGGGAAAGTTTCATGGAAGGAGTCCCACAATTCCACAACTTCAGACCTAGAAGGGACCTCAAGGCCTCCTGGTCCATCCTGAGCCTGTATAAGAATTTCCCCCTATATGAAACCCTACAACTTCTTATTTTATTGTTTTCCAGTTGTGTCAGAGTCGTCATGACCCCATTTGGGGTTTTCATTGCAAAGACACTGGAGTAGATTGCCATTTCCTTCTCCAGCTCATTTGACAGATGAGGAAACTGAGGCAAACAGGGTTAAGTGGTTTGCCCAGGGTCACACAGCTAGTATTTGAAGCTGGATTTGAATTCAATTCCTCTTGATTCTAGGCCCAGCACTCTACCCACTTATGCCACCGAGCTGCCCCTATAACTGGTCATTCAGCCTCAATTCAACAAGTACAAGTTAAGGACCCACTATGTGCTAGATATTGCAGAATACAAAGCCATGAAGGAATCTTTGGTCATTGATTGAGGATCTCCAGTAAGAAGCAATTTTCTTTTTCCTCAGGTAGCCCATTGCACCTTGGGATAGCTCTCCCCATTAGGCAGTATTTTCCTGAAGTTTCACCCCAATTTGCTTTCCTGCCATATCCAATCATTGTTCTTATTTCTGCTCACTAGGGCCAACTATCCCTCTTCCCTGTACTTTGAAAACTTCAGTACAGTAGGGATTCTCTGAGTCTTCCTTTCTCAAGTTAGCATTCCTAATTCCTTCAGCTGAACCTTCTACATCATGAGCTAGAAGGTCTTCATCATCCTGGTTGCCCTTCTCTGACGCTGTCCAGTTTATCAGCATCATTCTTAAAATGTGGCATCCAGGACCAAGCCGTACCCAAGACGAGGTATGACCAGGGCAAAGTCATAATAACAGCAACAATCAAGTAACTTGTATTTTCAAATCACTCTCTTTGAGATTTCCAAGATTCATTATAGACATTATCTTATTTGAGTACAAGAAAAGTAACAGTGTGGTGGACAGAGAACTGACTTTAAAGCCAAGAAGACCTGTGTTCCAGTCCCATTTCTGACCCATGTTGTATGAATCTGGGCAAGTTACTGCCTCTCTCAGTGAGAGACTCTAGCCAAGTCTCTTAAGACTGTAAGTTGCAGAGGAAATGGCGACCTGCATTGATGAAGGGAGTTTTCTCACTTGGGAATTTGTGAGAGCAGTGTAATTGAAGGTCCAATCCTTATCTCCATTTGAGTATAGCAGGACTACCATTTTGCTAGACTTGGCCTTTCTCCCTCTCTTAATACAACTCAAGATGGTGTTAATTCATTTGGCTGCCAGGAGTGGTGAATCCTGGCAATGGGGAGACCTCATAGATCATAGAGAAAGAATCCTTCCAACTCTGACTTATTTTAATGACAGAGAATTCCTCTTGGATGAAGGGGGCTTTGGCATTAGGCACAAGTGAAAGTTGCTGCCCACATCCAATTAGATTTCTCTTTGAAACATCTCCTTCCTCATCTATTTAAAAACAAAATGGTACATAGGGGGATGTTGATCTCTGTGGGGTAAATTATTAGGGGATGTTTGGTGGGAAGATTAGCAGCAAGGAGGGAATTGGCAGAGACATTTGTTTTTTGCACGGGGGAATTGAGTTGATCTTGTTTTCAAAGACCAGAGTGAAGACAAGTGAAGTTGGTTGAGTTGGCTTGGTGATGAAGGCTTCGGTGTTCTATAAGCTCCATATGAATCAGCAGAATGTGGTGACCCCCAAAACTACTGTGATATTGGATGCAGTTAGAGACGAAGAGTGTCCAGGAACACCAGGAGGTTATAGTTGTGTTGCACTCTACCCTGGCCAGACCATTCTTGGGCTATTGTGTTCTGTTCTGGGACCCAAGGCTTAAATTGGAGAGGACCCAGAGAGGGCCAACCAAGATGGTAAAGGACCTTGAGTTCAGGCCTCAATGAAGGGTAAAGGAACTGAGCTGGGAGTAGAGAAGATTGGGGAGAGCAAGATACCAATCCATTGTTAGACTTTTTTGGGGGGTCGTTACATGGGAGAAGGATTAGCTTTGTTGCGCTTGGCCCCAGAAGACAGACCTAGGAGCAAAGGGTGGAAGTTCAATGTCAGAAAAAACTTCCTGACCAATGGAGAATTCTGACAATGGATAGGCCACCCACTCCACCCCCAGCTCAGACATTTTATATTCTGAGTCCTTAAGGTTTAACTTTTTATACTCTAATGCACTTTCTAACTGACATTCTGAATGCTAAGGCCCCTCCCATCCCTGTTCTAAGGTCCTTCTCAGCCCTCATATTGGCAATTCTAAGGTTCCTCCAGCCCTGACATTCCCTGTTCTAAGGTCCCTCTCAGCTTTGATATTCTGTGTTCTTGGGCCCTTCTCAGTTCTAACATTCTCTGTCCTAATGGCCTTTTCAGAAATTTGAGGATACTATGGATTTTCTGGCCGATGGAGAACAGTATGACACAGACACCTTCATCCTGGTATTTCCCTGGTATTAGTGGCTTCTTTGTGTGTGGTAGGTGAGTCAAACCAGCCTCCAGAGCCCCAACCCTGGAAAGCAGTGTCATTTATTCTGGGACCACAATGGCAGGAGAACTTCTGGGTCAGTCAGGTAGAGAAGCAGATGGAGTGGCCACCGTCTGGCTCCAAACACAGGGCTCAGAGAGAGGTGAGTTGGGCTCTGCTGAACATATAGGTCGAGTAAGTTTCTGGGAAGAGGAGCAGCAGATCAAAGACTGCCACGCCTCCTCACAGGGCCAAGTGGTCAGGCCGGTTCTGCTCATCTTAGTGGCAGAGGACAACTGGGAATTTCTTGCTTAAGAGAATGTCAGGCCCCCAAACTGGAAGAGCAGGGCCAGGACATCTGGCCTGCTGTGCCTTCCCAAAGCCAATTAGAAGGAGATTTTGAACACTTGGCTGGGACCCAGGCTCTCAGTTGTTTCCCCATGTTGAGAAAAGATCCCCTCAAGAGAAGCTTGTATGTGTGTGATGGTCTTCCCAACTAAATAATCTCAGGTCCCTTCTCCACCATGTTCTTAAGGTTTACCAGGTGATTCCTCAAGATAACCTTGTGGGAAAGAGGAGGAGGAGGAGGAGGAGGAGAAGGAGGAGGAGTAGAAAAAAGAAGAGGAGAAAGAGAAGAGGGGAAGGAGCAGATTTACAAAGTACTTTATAAATATCTCCTTTGATCTTTATAACAACCCTGGGAGGTAGGTGTTATGTTCTCCCCATTTTACAGGAGAGCAAACTGAGGCAGATGGAGATTAAGTGGCTTACCCAAGATCAGACTAGTAAGTGTATCTTACACTAGCTCATAAATGTCTGAGGTTGGATTTGAACTCTGGTCTTTCTGACTCCAAGCCCAACTACACACCCCATGCAAGTATTGCAAGTATCATGACCATTTTAGAGAGGAAGAAGCTCAGCCCAAAGAGGGGCTAAAGCAATGTTGTGTAGTAGAAAGGGTTCTTGTTCTAAAGTCAAAGGCCCTGAGTTCAAATTTTACCTCTTATCAGTTACGTGACTGGTTAAAGTCATTTAGTCTCCTGGAGCCTCAGTCTTCATCATCTATAACATGAAGGGGTTGAATTAGATTAAAGGCTTTGACCTCGTGTGTGCCTGGACCCTTTTGGAAGTCTGCTGAAGCCTGTGGACTCCTCAGAATTATGCTTATTGATATGTACAATAAAATACACAGGATTACAAAGGAAGCCAATTTTATTGAAATAGTCATCCACATAATTAAAAAAAATTAGTTCAGACCCCAGGATCAGAACTCTTGGATTAGAGGGACCCTGTGACCCCTTCCAGCTCTGCTTCTGAGAGCCTAGGAACTTATCCTTGGTCACACAGCTAGGAAAGGTCTGCACTGGGACCCAAAGCTAGGGTCCCAAATGCCATGTTTGACACCCTCCCCACAATGCCTTGGTGCCCTTCTGGATGGAGCTCCCAGCCCAAGTTGTATACCGGAGTGGCAGAGAGTAGCTGTCATCACCCCCCCCCCTTTTCCTCCTTGCACTCTCTCTACACACACAACACACACACACACACACACACACAGGCACACACAGACTCACGCATGCACACATGCTCACATGCACACATGTGCACACACACGTGCACAGGCACGCCCCCCCCCCCGATTTGGGATGGGGACATTGCTTCCACCTTCTCGCTTCCCTTCTCCAATGTGTGGCTGCTGAGCAGGTCCTTGGGTGATAAGAGCCCCCCATGGTGGCTCAAACCTCGACGCAGGGATATGTCACCTTAGGCCTCCTTTCTCTCCCAGGCCTATGATCGCCAGATGGCCAGACCGCTGTCCAAAGAACTGGTGCCAGGCTGCTTCAGATCAAAGGAGACAGTGGATAGAAAGTGTTCCATTGACCTCTGAGCTCTGTATGTATCCTTTATTCTCATCCTTACCATCCCAATTCTGGGCTCTAACACCCTGGAGGCACTGCTGGCAAATCTGGGCCTTCATACGGCTTCTGTTTTTCTGTCAAACGAGACCTTGGAGAGATCTTTCTCAGATCTCTGTACTAAGGACCCTCCCAGCCCTGACATTCCCTGTTCTGAGGTCCCTCCCAGCCCTGACATCCCCTGTTCTAAGGCCCCTTCCAACCCTGACACCCTCTGTTCTAAGGCCCTTCCCAGCCCTGACATCCCCTGTTCTGAGGCCCCTCCCAGCCCTGACATCCCCTGTTCTGAGGCCCCTCCCAGCCCTGACATCCCCTGTTCTGAGGCCCCTCCCAGCTCTGATATCCTCTGTTGTCTACCAGCTCTGACAGTCTATGATTTTATATTTCTCTTGCCCAGGGTGTGATTGACAAATACTTTATGTACTTTGGCCACCAATATTTGATTCTGTCTCATCTTTCTAGTATCTTACTAGCTCTTTTCTCCAAGATTAAAATGACCACATGTGTTTCTGTTATTTACTCATTTTTGTTATCAGGTCACACACTGGATTCTATGATTGTATTAAAACAGTATATAAACACACACATACACACATGTATATATGGAATGGATTCTATACACACACACATATATATGTATGTGTGTATATATATATGTATGTATATGTATATATATACATATATATATACAGGATTGTAATATATATATATATATATATATATATATATATATATATAGTACAACCCTGTTGCCCTGAGAATGAAAGAAGGCTCAAGCTAGAAAACTGTTTGGGACACATCCCAACCTGGTCTTTGCAATCACTCCCTTGTCTTGACTCTCTGCCCTTCCTACTCCTCGTCCCTTACACCAAAGGTCTGTTCTCACAGCTCTGCTTGCTGTGTAAGACCTGGGCTTTGCTCTGTCCCCTAATCACTTTACACTCCATTCCTGGTGTCCACAATGATCTACGGTATCACAGAATCCCCACAGTCACAGCCAGAGGGGACCTCGGCCACCATCTAACTCTGGAGTAGCTTACCAGATGTTGCATGGGATGGTACACTCAGCAACACTTCTCTCACCTCTGCCTGAAGACCACCAGTGATGTCTGCATGGCCCCAGAGAGCAGAACTGGGAGCAGTAGATGGAAATTTCTAAGAAGCCAATTTAAGACATTGGGAAAAAAAACATCCCACCAGTGAGAGCTGTCCTAAAGTGGACTGGGCTGCCATCCTCTGTAAACTAATCTCTCTTAAGAACTAAAGATGACCTTAAAGGTAATTTATTCCAAATCCCTCATTTTACAGATAAGGAAACTGAGGCTCAGAGAGGTTAATTGACTGACCAAGCTCACACTTTTATCTCTTTTCCTCTGAAAGATGCAATGATATTCTCTGGACTGGACTAACCAAATTAGATAAGTGTCCTCAAATATTTTAGAAAGATTTCAATAGCAGTGGTTGAAACCCAAAGGATTTGTGGGTGTGTTTGTGGGCTTAATTCTTCTTCAGAAAGTTGGAGACATTTCCATTCCTGAAGCATTCTTGTTAGTCTTGGCTTTATTGTAAACACTGCACCTTTGCCACTGGGATTTACCTAAGACATGCCTGCTCTGATTAAAATTGTTGGAGAGGTGAAGAGGAGGGGCAAGGGGAAAACGGAGCTAGCAAGGCATAGCAAGGCATGGAGGAGATAACCTCAAAGGAAGTAGCCTGCAGGAAGGGACTTCCTGGTCACAGCCTCTCTTTTGCACCACGGATTCACTGATTATATAGCTGGTTCTTGTATCCCTCCAGTGAGAGGTCACATTATTAGACAGAAAGCCATATTTCTAAGTCTCAGTTTCCTTCTCTATAAAACAAGGGTGGTGGGTTAAATGACCTCTGAGGTCCCTTCCAGTCCTATATCCAGGATTCTATGAACTCTCTGCTCAATATCTCCATTCCAATGTCCTTCTGGTGCCTCAAAACCAATTTATTCTGAACTTGGCACATTATTGATCCCACCCCCTCCCCTGTCCCTACCTGAACCTACCCATCCTTTCAACTTGACTGTTTCTATTAAGAGCATTATCAGCCTTCCCAGTCATCTGGATTAGGAACCTCAGAACAATCTTTAACTCCCCTTCTCCCATCACCAATATCCACACAGTCCACATTAGCTCCAACATCTATGTCCTTCTCTCTACTCTGGTCCACAGGACTACTCACAGACCCATTGCCCTAATGCAGACCTTCATGACCCCTCACTTGGATTATTTTAATAGACTCTAACTGGTTTCCCTACTTCAAATTTATCATAATTGCAGAATGTCCGAGTTAGAAACATTCTAGCCCTAGCCCTGCTATTTCCCCTGAGAAGCAGTGTGGTTTAGTGCGTAGAGGCTGCCCTTGAATCCCAGAAACACTGGGTTCAGTTTATGCCTCTGATATAAACATTGTATGACATTAGGCAAATCTCTCAATTCTCTAGAAAGGGTTTAAGATTATAAATTGCAGAGATTGCTTGGTTGGTTGTTGTCCTTTGTTCCAAAGAGGACTAAAGTGACATCACTATGTTAGGGTCAAGGTACAGAATGTCTGACTGTGACTGATCAGACCAATCCAAGCTCAGGCTCTACCACAGGTCAGGTACAAATAGTCCATGGCTGCAGATGTCTCTAATTTTTCGTGTTTCACATTTATGTTGAGCTACTGTGATTCTACTTCACTCAAAGAGCACAGAGTCTTCTTTGATGAAGGTCCTGTGCCAGTGTCTCCCACGTCTCCCAACTGATTTCAAAGTTCTCCAGAGAGACCTCGGGTGTGTCCTTGTATTAATTCTTCTGACCCCCATGTAAGCACCTGCCTTGTTTGAGTTCTCAGTAAAATATCTTTTGGGCAAATGTACGTTTGGCATTCGAATAACATGGCCAGCCCATCAGAGTTGTGGTCTCTGCAGTAGAGTTTCAATGTTTGTTCCAGAAAGGATTTCAGTGTCTGGTATCTTATCTTGCCAGGTGATTTTTAGAATCTTCCTCAGAAAATTCAAATGGATTCAAGTGGTTCCATTTCCTGGCATAGTGTTGGTAGACCTTCCAGGTTCCACAGGCATACCACAATGAGGTCAGCACAATGGTTCTGTAGACTTTCAGTTTGGTAGGAAGACTAGTATGTCTTCTTTCCCACTTGTTCCTTCAGAACCTACCAAACACTGAGCAAGTTCACTATCTGTGTGTACATCCCTGGAAATACACTGCCAAGGTAAGTAAACTGATCCACAGCATTTAAAACTTCTCCATTTGCTGTAACCAGTGGTTCCCTGTATGGATGGTATGATATTAACTGGTGGAAAACCAGTGTTTTCTTGGTGTTAATTGTTAGACCAAAAATAGCACAAGCAGCAGAGAACCAACCCATACTTTGTTGTATCTCAGCTTCAGAGGCTGCAGTGAGAGCATAATCATCTGCAAACAAAGTCACACACCAATTCTCTCTGTACTTTAGCCTTGGCTTGTCGCCTTTTCAAGTTAAATATTTTACCATCAGTGTAGTGGCTGACCTTGATGCCATATTTGTCCTCATTCTGTGACTACATCACAGAAAAGAGCATGCTTAAAACCATGGGAGCAGTTCACTCCATTGGTGACTGGGAAAGTACAAGAGCATCCAGAACCTGGGCGAGCATGTTGTCCTAGAACTGGCATTCGATACTGATGAACTTCTCCAGGCAACCCAACTTTGACATAACTTTCCACAAGTCCTCACGACCGACAGTGTAAACGACCTTTGTTATGTCTATAACTGCTATGTACAGACTGTTCTGCTTTGGGCACTTCTCCTGGAGTTGTCAGGCAGCAAAAACCATGACTGTTCCTTGGCCCTTTCTGAAGCCACACTTGGCTCTTGTATAGATGACTCTCTTTTTGGTGAAGGACTCTGGCAAGATTCTTACTGTTCATGAATAAGAGAGATAACCTTGCCCCACCTCTGTGATTGTCACAGGAAAATCTATTTCCTTTTCCTTTATAGAGATGGACAGTAGAGGCATCCTTGAACTCCTGGGGGATAACCTCTTCTTGCCGTATAACCCAGAACATTTCAGTTAGCTTTTGTACGAAGAGTGGACCCTCCACCTTGTAAATCTCAGCTAGAATAGAATCAGCACCAGGGACTTTGTCACATGAGAGGAATTGAATGGCAAATTGCAGAAACAGTGATGAGCAGAAGGAATTGTTTTTTTTAGCATAGTACAAATCTACAACAGATAACAAGTATTTATCAGGTATGTATCATGTGCTAGTCAATATACTAAGCACTGGAGATACACATAAAAGCAGAAGAAAAGATAGTCCCTGCCCTGGAGAAGCTTACAGTCTGATGAGGGCAGGCTTTAAGAGATCAGGTGATGGGAACCCTCTGCTTCAATGGAGCCCAGGCCATCTTTGAAAAGTTCTAATTGTTGGGAGGTTTGTCCTTTCATCAAGCCTAAATTTGCCTCTTTGTAACTCCTACTTATGGCTCCTAGTGTTGTCCCCTGGGACCAAGCAGAATGGCTACTTGAAGATGTGATGCCCTTCCTGGTTGGAGTCCTTCAACATGCACTTTGCTGGTCTCACAGGTAGTGAGGAGCAGAGGTGGGACCTGACTCTAGATCCTCCAATACCATGGCCAATGGCCCTTTCTGCTGTATTACACACTTAGCTTTACTGTTCTTCAGTCATTTCAGTCCTGTCTGCCTCTTTGTGGGGTTTCCTTGGCAAAGATACTGGAGTGGTTTGACAATTCCTTCTCCAGATCATTTTACAGATAAAGGAACTGAGGCAGACAGGGCTAAGTGACTTGTCCAGGGTCACACAGCTAATAAGTGTCTGAGGTCAAATTTGAACTCAGTTCTTCCTGACTTCAGGCTTGGTGCTCTGTGCACTGTGGTGTCACCTACCTGCCCAAGAATTTTTATGCCTGAAAACTCAGAGTTCTTCTCTTCTGTCACAATCTCTGGGACCAACCTGGTGATGAGACCCTAGCTATTTGGGTCCTTGGACACTGGCACCAATCCCTCAGCAGGTCCTTACTGAAAGTCTTCCTTCTAAGACTTCTACCAGCTCTGCCATCCCTTGTTCTCAGGCCCCTCCCACCCCTGACATCCCCTGTTCTGAGACCCTCCCAGCTCTGACATCCCCTGTTCTAAGTTCCTTCCCAGCCTCTTCTAAGGCCCCTCCCAGTTCTGACATTCTGTGGTCTAAGAATCCTTCTAGCCCTGATATCCTGTAGACCTCTTGTTCTTTCTAAGATCCATACTACATTGTCTTAGACATCCAGAATATTCACACCACAATTCAATTTAACTTCCCAGGTATTTACTAAATACCTGCTGTGCCCCGGGCACCATGTTAGGCAGTGAGGACACAAACACATCAACAGAAACAGGTCCTGTCCTCAAGGGGCTCCCATTCTACTCAACCACTGCAGGGAGAATGTAGTAGTAGTGTTTCAGTAGGGAAGTAAAAAAAAGAATCCTGTCAGATGCTGACTCCTGAGAGAATAAGAAATTCCCCAGGAAACAGGCTTCCTTCTGCTTAATGAGCAGCAGTCAGCTCTGGAGGCTAATTTGGGTCTCTGGCTGAGCACAAGGCCTCAGGTCACAGGCAAGAGCTGGACCTCAGAAAGAGAAAGGAAGGGAAAACAAGACGATCCTCGGTGACAAACAGGCCCAAATCTCATTACACTCACTCGGGCATTCACCGGCTAGCGCTAAGTTGGCCAATTAAAAGTAATTTCTTCTGCAAGCTTCTCTTTGAGAGTTATTTAAATAAGACTTAAAAATTAATCTTTCATTTGTACCAGGAATAAAGCAGCCCTATTTTCCCCCCAAGCTGGGCCTCTCTTTTCGAAATGATGATGTACTGCGGGAAATTAGCCTGATTAATCACCGGCTGGCAGCTGCGGGGGCCTCCTGAATTCTGCAGGCCCAGCACAACAGCCTCACAGCAGCCTCTTCAGGCTTTCCATTCTGACTCTCTCTGAGCCTGCAAAGAGAGGAAAGGATGCTGACTAGGAGGTCAATAAATGCCATTGATGGACTATGGATCCTAGAACCAGAGCTGGGAAAGGCCCTAGAATAGGGGATGTCAGAGCTGGGAAGGATCTTAGAACAGGGGATGGCAGGGCTGGAGGGGCCTTAGAACAGGGAATGTCAGAGCTGGGAGTGGTCTTAGAACAGGGGATGTCAGTACCAAGAGAAAATTTAGTACACATTACTATAGAGTGTTTAAGCCACATAGATCCTCAGAGATCATCCAGTTGAATGACTAGAACTCTCATTTTACCTACAATGCTGTAAAAATAACAGTTATTTTGCCCAGATTCACATCTACATGCCTCTTTCTGGCCATCCCCCTGCTCTGCCAGCCTCACTACTTCCTAGCTCCCCAATATGTGTTGTTTCCCCTACTACAGGAGTTTATAACCCAGGGCCCAAGACAATTTTTTTTGGCTTTATGGAGGGCAGTTGGAGTTAAGTGACTTGCCCAAGGTCACACGGCTAGTTTTTGTGTTAAGTGTCTAAGGCTGGATTTGAACTTAGGTCCTCCTAACTCCAAGCCCAGTGCTTTCACTGTGCCACCTAGCTGCTCCTAAGACCTTTTATTATTTATTTTTAACTACTAAGTTCAGTATATTTCATTATTTGCTTGTTTTAAACTATTAAGATCAGTATATTCCATTTTAACTGGTTTGCATTATAGTATTTTATTTTGTACATTTAAAAATGTGATTCTGAACAAGGGTCCTTGGACTCTATTAGACTGTCAAAGGTTTATAGGGCATGAAAAAATTAAGAATGGCTACCATTAGAAAGTAAATTCCTTGAGGGCTTAGACTATCTCTCTTACTTGTATTTGTACAGATGGCACTTAGCACAGTGACTGGCACATAATGCTTAATTAATGTTTTTTCATTCATCATTACCATTACAATCAGTATCACTGTTATCATTATAGTCATCATCACCATCATTACCATCACCATCATCAGCATCAGCATCAGCATCACCACCATCACCATCACCATCACCATCATCACCATTACCATCACCATCATCACCATCATCACCATCACCATCAGCATCAGCATCAGCATCACTACCATCACCATCACTACCACCATCACCATCATCATCATCATCATCATCATCATCACCATCGACATCACCATCACCAGACCTGTCATTCATTTGCATTGTGGTATAGCACAGTTAACTGTTGGAGTTGGCATCAGAGGATCTTAGATTAGATCTAGACTGTCACTTCCTGAATATATGACTTTGAACATGTTTCTTCCCCTCTTTGGACCTCAGTTTCTTCATCTGCAAAATAAGGAGTTTGAACTAGAGGGCCTTTGAGGTCCCTTCTAGTTCTCTCTATGATTCTATGACTTGCCTTTTCTTACCTGGACCCCTTTGCTCATTTTTTTCCCCCTTCCTAGAAACTCTCTCTTTCTTTCTTTCTTTCTTTCTTTCTTTCTTTCTTTCTTTCTTTCTTTCTTTCTTTCTTTCTTTCTTTCTTTCTTTCTTTCTTTCGGAGGGCAATGGGGTTAAGTAACTTGCCCAAAGTCACACAGCTAGGTTTTTGTTTGTGTGTGCGTTAAGTGTCTGAGGCCGGATACAAACTCAGGTCCTTCTGACTCCAGGGCCGACGCTCTACTCACTGCGCCACCTAGCCACACCAAATCCCTTTCTAATACTCCACTTGCCTAAGTCCTACTCATCCTTCAAGGTCAGTCCATCCTGATTCCCCTCTACTCTGAATTCTTAGAGCATATGTCTCTACTATTCATATAGCCCTTAGTATAATAACAGCTGACATTTACTCAGCACTTGCAAAGCCCTTTTCAAACCTTGTGCTTTTTGATCCATTTCATACCCCCATGAGGAAAGCATTGTAGGTAGTATTGTGCCCATTTTTATGATGAGGAAGCAGAGGCTCACAGGAGTTGTGATCCACTCAATGCCAGGATCCAAGGCATAATTCAAACCTAGGACTTGCCACTCCAGATTCTCTCCTCTATGAAACGCTGTCCATCATGGCACACTGACCCGCTAAGATAACATATTCTATCTTATACCTTAGTTATTTTTGTGGCTATGACCTCAAAGAGTTCATAAGTTTCTTGATGGTTGGGGCTTTGTACCATGATTCCTAGTATCTTGTGTGAGGTCTGGTCTAGGATAATAGACTTAGACTTGGAAGGTCACCCAGTCCAAAGCCTTCGTTTTACAGAAAAGGAAACTGAGGCCCAGCAAGGTTCAGGGGACTGACAAATTTCAAGCTGTTAGAGATTTGGCTGGTCACTCTCTGACCCTCTCATCTTATAAAAGACTAAGGGGGCAGGTAGGTGGTTCAGTGAATAGACCTGGAGCCAGGAGGCCCTGAGTTCAAATCCATTCTTAGTTAGCTATATAACCCTAGGCAAGTCACTTAACCCTGTTTGCCTCTCAGATAGAGGGAGAGGACTAAGGATTAGAGACTGAATAAACTGCCCAAGATTGTACAGTTATTAAATGAGCAAAATTTGAACCCAGGTCCCTTGGTATGAAATCCTACACTCTGTCCACTGAACAAGTTAAATGTTGTCTTTGAACAAAAGAAAACAAGCTTTTATTTCTTCTTTTTTTGGAGGGGGGAATGCAAGGCAATTGGGGTTAAGTGACTTGCCCAAGGTCACATGGCTAGTTAAGTGTTAAGTATCTGAGGCCAGATTTGAACTCAGGTCCTCCTGACTCCAGGGCCAGTGCTCTATTCACTTAGCCTCCCCAAACAAGCTTTTATTAAGCACCAAATATATTCAAGATATCATTCAAAGCTCTTTTTAAATATTTTATTTGATCCTTGTGCACCCTGGGAAGGTAGGTACTATCATGATTCCCATTTTATAGATAAGGGAAACTCAAGCAGGCAAGAGTAAAGTGACTTGTCCAGGGTCATGTGGCTAGTGAATGTCTGATTCTAGGTCCAGTTCTCTATCCATTGAGTGACCTAGCTGCCTCAAAGATCATGTCAGCTATAGGTGGCAGTATCATTGAGTGAACCTGGGGTAATAGGATGATAGATTTGATTTGGGGGGCCTTAGAGACCACCTAGTCCAACCCCTTCATTTTAAAAAATGAGGAAACTGACCCCCAGAAAGGTGAAGTATCTTGGCTTAGGTCACCCAGTAGCAGAGGCCACTTTTGAATAGATGAAGAAACTGAGGCTTTTTGACCCCTAAGCCAATTTTGATTTTTTTGTTTGCTTTTGTTTCTGCTTAAGGGCAGTCTATGAAGCCTTGATAAGAATGAGATTTTGGATCTGGACATCCTTGGCAAAAGAGTTCCTCTTACTTCCCACAAGCTGAGCTGAGTGACTTCCTTGAGAGTGATTCAATGGGAATTTTTTCCAGCTGTGATTCAGAGGGAAGCACCCACCCGTACTCTGGAGTTTCCCCCAAAGCTCCCCTGCCCATCCAGGTCCCCTTTCTTGTATCAGCTTCCTCTTGTCCTTCCTTCTGCTGCCCCCCAACACCTGGGCCTACACTGAGACCATTCCAGCTCTGGGAGCTCAGGAACCGACCAGGATGGACCAGGCTAACCTAGATCCACCTGCAAAGGATGACAGAATCAGAAGAAAGGCAGTGAGCTGGAGTCGCCCCTGCCGTACATTAGGATGTCGAGAGGAAAACCGGTACATAAGGATTTGCTCAAAATTGCGATTTCTTTTTTTGCCAAAGCTCAGAATCTCTCTTAAATCCTAAGCAAACAAACCACAGAGGCTGCATTTTGTTGGTGACAAAACCATGGGAGCCCTCAAGATTTGCTTGTTTTCAGAGGAGGCAAATGGATTTTTCTTCCAGGGGCTGCCACCTGCCCTTTATCCAGCGTGATTAGCAGTCACTGCCTGGACTTTCTATTCAGCCTCCCCAGGGGTTTTATGTATAGAGAGGATTGGTATAGAGGCTAACATGATGGACAGAATCAGCAAGTCTTGTGTTCAAATCCTACCTCCAAAACCTCCTGGCCAGGCAAAGTGTCCTCCAGCCTCAGTTTCCTCATCCGTAAAATGATGATGATGATGATGACCCTACCACCTAGGGTTGTTGTGAGGTTGAAGTCAGGATGGCAAGTCTTTATTAAGCACCTGCCATATATTAGCTACTATGTTAAATGCTTGATCAAATGAGATAATTTATGGAAAGTACTTTGCAAACATCAGATCATTACATGGCTGTGTAAGGTGTGTGTGTGTGTGTGTGTGTGTGTGTGTGTGTGTGTGTGTGTGTGTGAGCAAGCACTAATTCATCTGCTGCTTTTTTTTTTGGAGGGGGGAAAGGCAGGGCAATTGGAGTTAAGTGACTTGGCCCAAGGTCACACAGCTAGTTAAGTGTTAAGTGTCTGAGGCTGGATTTGAACTCAGGTCCTTCTGACTCCAGGGCTGGTTTTCTATTCTCTGCTCCACCTAGCCACCCCCATTCACCTGCTTTCTTACCCTGGAATATCTCTACACCAGCTTTCTTCTCCCATTGGGGTGTCCATCCCAGGGTTTCCATTTTGGCAAGAGATCCAGGCCAGCTAACCTTTATTTTCTTCCTGGATCTCTGACTTTTTGAATGTTGACATTGTGCCTTAGCTCATAACTGGTCCTCCTTCTTCCCCCAAAATTTCAGCTTCTTATCTTGAATTAGACTGAGAGCTCCTTGAAGGCAGGAACTGTTTTTGCCTTTATTTGTACCCCAATGCTTAGCACAGTGTCTGGTTATAGTGGGCATTTAATAAATGCTCATTGCCTTGTAATAAGATGTTGCTGTTCAGTCTTTTCAGTCCCATCTAACTCCTCATGACCCCATTGGAGATGTTCTTGGCAAAGAGACTGGAGTGATTTGCCATTTCCTTCTCCAGCTTGCAATAAGATACAGACACAAACATAAAACCTTCCAAATTTTAGAATCACCAGATGTCATGAGTTGGGAAGGACATCAGAGACCATATTGTCCAACCCATACCTGAGCAAGGATCCCTTCTGCACCATGCCTCCCAAGTGATCATAATAACGGCTAGCATTTTCATAGCACTTTGAAGGTACCATCTCCTTTGTCCCACGACAACCCTGGGAAATAAATGCTACTCTTATTTGCACTTTATTGATGAAGAGACTGCGGTAGATAAGAGTAAAGTGACTGATTCAGGTGCTCATAGCTAGTACATTTCTTAGGTGGAATTTGAACTCAGGTCTTCCTGACTCCCGGAGTACTGTTCCATTCTCTGCTCTATGTAGCTGGAGAAGAGAATTAGGCTGATGACCAGGTGCCTCACTTAAATCCAATTCATTCCCAAGTCAAGACATCCTGATTTCTTTGGTTCTCTTCCAGAAGGAAGGATCTGACAACATTGTTTGAAGTGAACTCACTGCCTCCGGAGGCATTTTGGACTGCTGGAATTTAGAAACGTTTTTCCTTAAATCTAGTTTACACTTGTCTCTGTAACTTTTACCCATTTGTGGCTTCTAGTCTTTCCCTCACCCTCAGATACAAAAAGAACAAATGCATGCCTCTTCCACATCTCAGCCCTTGAAATACTTGAAGACAAGCACCTGGGTCTCCTCCTTCTTCACTTGCAGTCTTCTCTCTTCTCAGGCTAAGCATGTCACTCAGTCAGTCAATACACATTTATTAAACAACCTGCTCTGTGGCAAGCATTGTGCTAAGATACAAAGAGAGGCCAAAGCCAATCCCTGCTTTCAAGGAACTCATCATCTTAATAGAAGAGACAACAGGCAAACAAGTACATGTAAGCAAGATCCAGACAAGATAAATGGGAGGTGATTACTAGCAGGAAGGCACCAGAATTAAGTGGGGGAGGAGGATCCAGAAGGGATTCCTGTAGAGTGAGATTTTGGCTGGGACTTGAAGGAACCTGAGGAAGCTGGGAGACAGATGAGAATGCAGAGTGCTTCCGGTTGGAGAGACAACCAGGGAAAATGCCCAGAGACAGGAGTCCTGTTCAAGGAACAGCCAGGAGGCCAATATCCCTTCATCTGATCCTTATGTGAAATGAACGTTAAGTCCCTGTATGATCCTGGACACTCTCCAGTTTATCAACGTCCTTCCTACATTGTTATGCCCAGAACCAAACACACTATTCCCTATGTGATCTGACCAGGGCAGAGGAAAGTGGCACTGTTACCAACCGTGCAGAAGTGAGCTCGAAAAAAAGAAATTTAGATTTTTTAAAAAAGAAGTCATTTAGTAATTAGCTTTTTCCTTCTGATTACTAATCACTCATCCTTGGTCGGATTCCAGTCCTATCACTTACTAGCTGTGTGGCCATTGG
Organism: Gymnobelideus leadbeateri; assembly: GCA_011680675.1. Taxonomy (NCBI): domain Eukaryota; kingdom Metazoa; phylum Chordata; class Mammalia; order Diprotodontia; family Petauridae; genus Gymnobelideus; species Gymnobelideus leadbeateri. The sequence goes on along the minus strand of WOXC01005957.1, from coordinate 45,574 downwards.
CAAGGCACTTAATCTCTCAGACCCTCAGTTTCCTTATCTGTTAATGAAGGCTAATAACCTTTGCTTAGCTTAGCTCCCAGGGTTGATTACAGAAGATAATAGATTTCAGAGGGCTTTGTAAACTGTGAAGCATATAAAAATGATTATTGCTATCTCTCATCTACTTGTATCTCTAGCTGTTTCTCTAGGGGCAGAGAGGATCTTAGACATCAGCTAATTTAAGCTACTCATTCTTTTTCTTTCTCTCTTTCTTTCTCTATTTCTCCCTCCCTCCCTCCCCTTCCTTCCTTCTTTCCTTCCTTCCTTCCTTCCTTCCTTCCTTCCTTCCTTCCTTCCTTCCTTCCTTCCTTCCTTCCTTCCTTCCTTCCTATCTTTCTCTCTCTCTCTCTGTCTCTGTCTTTCTCTGTCTCTGCTTCTTTTTCTGCCTTGGGTAGCTTTTCTCCACTATTCAGTGAGCCTGCCTTTAAAACACCAATTAAAATGGAGGGGAGAAGAACTGGTTTAGAACCAACTAGCAATTGGTTCTGTATGTATGTGTGTATATATATATATATACTATATACTATATACTGTATGATTATGTCATAGAATATATACAATATTGTACACCCATAGTCCCTCACCTCTGAAAATCCTAATGGGTATGGAGGCTTGGGGAGGGCTTGTGCTCAAGGGGAAGATGAACTTTTTTGGCTTCTCGACCCAGGCTGGCCCCACCCAGACCAAAGGTGATTCATTGAATCCACCTACAGATTGGGGAATCAGAGCCCAAGAAAACTCGGGTCTGCCTCTGGATGACTTCATTCTGTCTCTGCTCATACAAGTCATCATTGAAGGCAGCCACTATGGTGTGCTGGAAAGAACACAAGAGAGACTTGAGCTTGAGTTCTGGTTTGGGTCACCAGACATTGACTCTGAGCTAGCCAATTTCCCCTGTCTGAGCCTCAGTCTCCTCATCTAATGGGAGTAATAATGGTTTTATGGTCTACTTTGGACTATAATGGATATGGAGCCTGCTTCGGAGTCAGAAAGACCTGTGTTCAGGTCTTGCCTTTCATGATCACTTCTGTGTGATATTGGGCCAGTAACTCAGTTTCATCTTCTATGAAAGGGGGGTAGCACTAAGTTGCTCAACCAGAATTTATTTGGCCAAACTCCTAACATCGAGGCTAAGCAGCCTCAGAGGTCCTTTCCAGCTTTGTGCCCTGGAGCCTCCATATTGGCTAGTTAGTAACTGGGGTGGGGAACCTTCCACCTTAAGGCCACCTATGGCCCCCTAGGTCCATTTCAGTCGAATGGTGGCACTTAAGGGCCAAGAGGGCCCCAGGCTCCCCAACCCTGTGTAGGAGTTCGAGCTAGCTAATCAACCTCTCAGTGCCCCAGGCATTTCTCTTAGCCTAGAAGTTGCCCACAAATTATCCAGACCAAAACCAACAACAAAATCTTCAGCAACCTGCTCCACAAGACTGGTATGAGGAAAATGTTTAGCAGCTCGGCTCTAAAGATGCCATACCCTAGCCTTAACTCTTTTCGAGGTGAGGGACTATGGGTGTTCAACCCTACATACAATGTTATGCTTCTTTAATAAGTGGGCTTTGCTGTTTTCCCCTATGCATTATAACTGCATTAAAAACCCTAATTATAGTGGGCTGTCTATGGTTGCTCAGTTGTGTCTGGATCTCTGTGATCCCATTTGGAGTTTCCTTGGCAGAGATATTGGAGTGATTTGCCATTTCCTTCTACAGATGAGGAAACTGAGGCAAAGTTAAGTGACTTTCTTAGGGTCACACAGCTAGTTAGTATCTCAGGGTCACATAGCTAGTGTCTGAGGTAGTATTTGAACTCATGAAGATGATTCTCCCTGACCCTAGGCCTGACACTCTAAACACTGCACCACCTAGCTATCCTTAAACCCTAACCCTAAAGCATTGTATTACCCTGATGCATTGACTCCGTGACTCTGGGCATTTAAAACCCTAATCCTAATTTTGAGAGAAGAGGAGAAGGAATGATACAGAAAGGCAGGTGATATTAAAAAAAAAAACACCCAATAACCAAAGATAGCAACTATAATCTATTTTAAAACAAGTAAAGTGCTTTGTAAATGCCAAAGCACTCTAGAAATGTGAGTTATTACTATTGTTAGTGCTCTGTCTATGTGAGGGCATGGGTGTTGGGGATCGAGAGGGGGCAGGGACCAGACTCCCAGCTGGCACAGTAGGTGAGGACTGAGGGCATCAGCCAAGCTAGAGTGGGAACAAGGATGAATGGGACAGTCAGAAAATAGGACCCGGCACACAGAAGTGTCTGGGGAGCCCTGGTTGGGAAACAGGGGCCCCATGTGTTGTATCAAGGTGCCTTAAGAATGTGGCCCTGGGAAGTGAGAGCCGGAATAGCAGGTTTTGTTTTATTTTTAATGAGCACCAACAAGGGAGGACCAGAGAACTGTGAGGATCATTTACTGGCAAACAGTGCAAATGATAATGAGGCTCCTTTCCCTTAATTGGTCACCAGGGCTGTCTGATGGGTCCTGGAAGAGGCAGGGCCCACTGGGAAAAAGGTAGGGGCTTAGCAAGGAGCACATTTCACAAGAGAAATGAATTAGAGACACTTTAGGACGCAAGGTAGTGGAACCTTAGAGCACAGGGCATGATGGGAAAATCATTAGATATCTGTGGACATTCAGTTTCCACAGAATTAAAGAACCAGGAAGGGACCTCGAAGGCCATCTATCTTGACCCTGACTTGGACAAGAGTCCCTTCTCTCTACTATCTTCAACAAATGGTGGTACAGCCACTGCTTGAAAGTCTTCAGTGAAAGAAAAGGAGGGAAATAAGCATTTATTAAGCACCTACTATATGCCAGGTGGGGCAACTGGACTCATCTTCCTGAGTTCAAATCTGGCCTCAGACACTTTGTAGCTGTGTGACCCTGGGCAAGTGACTGCACCCTATTTGCCTCAGTTTCCTCATCTGTCAAATGAGCTAGAGAAAGAAATGGCAAACCACTGCAGTATCTCTGCCAAGAAAACCCCAAACAGAGTCACAAAGAGTGGGACAGGATTGAAAATGACCGAACAATAACAATGAGCCAGGAAATGTGCTAAGCGCTTTCAAAATACTATTTCAGTTGAGTCTCACAACGGCCCTGGGAGAGGTTCTATTATGATCCCCATTTTACAGTTGGGGAAACCAAGGCAAATGGAAGTAAAGGGACTTGTCCAAGACCCTGTAGCTAATGTCTGAGGCCATATTTGAATTCAGATCTTCCTGCCTCAAGGCCCAGCTCTCTATTCACAGGGCCACCTAGCTGCCTCTAAGAGAAACCAACTACTTCCCAAGGCAACCCATGCCACTTTGGGACAGCTCTCTTGTTAGGAAGCTTTTCCTGACAACCAGTCCCAATCTTTATAGCTTTACTATGGTTCCTAGCTCTCCCTGCTGGGGCCAAGAGAAACAAATCTATCTTGTCCTCTAGGTGATTGCCCTTCAAGTGGTCTGTGAACCTGGCTGAAAGGCTCTGAGCATGACACTTAACCTCCCAGTATTCTGGGCAACTCTCTGAGACTACAGCAAGGGTTCTTTTTTTTGTTTTTTGGAAGGCAAATTGGGGTTAAGTGACTTGCCCAAGGTCACACAGCTAGTAAGTGTTAAGTGTCTGAGGCAGGATTTGAACTCAGGTCCTCCTGACTCCAGGGCCAGTGCTCTATTCACTGCAACACCTAGTCTCCCTATAGAGCAAGGGTACTTAATATGTCTAAGTGTATGTATACCTGTGTATGAGAGTCTGTGTGTAAGTATATGAGTGAGAGTGTGGGTGTGTGTGTGTGTGTGTGTGTGTGTGTGTGTGTGTGTGTGTGATCCCTTTGGCAGTCTGCTGAAGCCTAATGACTCCTTTCCAGAATCATATTGGTAAATGCAGATAACAAAATGTACCTTATTATAAAATAAACCAACTCTATGAAGAAAAAATCTTTTCCATCTCATCCAAATCCACCAACTCCCTGAAATCCATCACCAGAACTCTTTAGGGTCCTTGGCCCTAAGGTAGCAACCCTCAGACTAGAAGTTGGCCAGGAATTGTCCAGGCACATGGGTGGAGGGAATCTCCATCCAAGTCCCCAACCAGTATTTTCTCTTCTCCAGGCCAACTATCTTTGGTTTCTTCCATGGATCCTGATAGAGTATGAAGCACTATGTCCTTCTCCACTTTGGTTTCCTCCTCTGGACACTCACCAACTTATCGATGCCCTTCCTAACACGTGATGCTCAGATCTGAACACCACACGATGTGGTCTGAGACCGTGACCTCTGATTCTAGATATTATGTGGCTTTCACTCCAGCCTTCAAACTCACGAGTTTTCTGTCTGCTATCTGACACAATCAGCTTTTGCAAGCTGACACCAGCTTCCAGCAAGCCCTGTCCTTGTGCCAGAATGTCTGTCTTCCCAGGTGAGCTAGAGCATCTAATGCCTCACCCAGCTGGTACCCATCATGGTAATATGTTGTTGTTAAGGGATATACTTGAGATAGGTCAATGAACAGTCCTGAAGAGACTCTTAAAAGCAGAGTCATGTCTGGAAGGACACACTAAAAGCCTGTTTTGGGCACAGGTCAGCCATTGTCGCTAAAATCCCCAAAAGAGTCTCCCCATCCACATGGAAATGTGCATGACATCACAGGTTTATGATTGAAAGAAATGTTAGAGGTCTTCTGGTTAAAAAAAAATCCATAGACTCCAGGTAAAGAATCCTGGATCTAGTCTAAGTTCTCATCCATCTTTAAATTCTGTGAACTGTGAAACCCAAAATATTTATTGTAGCACATTTTTTAGTAGGAAAAAATCCTAGAAAGAAAGTTAATGGTCCTGGATTGGAGAATGGTTGAATAAATCAATCTGGCAAGTCTTTATCAAGTCCCAACTGAGTGCCAGTCACTTCCCTAGGTGCAGGAAATGCAGAGACACAAATGAAATCTCTCATTGCCCTATATTTCTAACAAATTGTTTTCAATGTATCAGCTGGACTATGAATGTGACATGAAGGGAAAAAATGAAAGGAGTTCAGAGAAACCAAGAAAAGACTTATATGCACTGATGCAGAGTGGGATGAACAGAACTAGGAGAATAAGATACATAGTGACTTGTTTAGTCTTTCAGTTGTATCTGACTCTTCATGGCCCCATTTGGGGTTTTCTTGGCTAAGATACTGGAAGGGTTTTCCATTTCCTTCTCTAGCTCATTTTTTTTTTTTTGGAGGGGAGAGGGCAGAGCAATTGGGGTTAAGTGACTTGCCCAGGGTCACCCAGCTAGTAAGTATCTGAGGCTAGATTTGAACTCAAGCCTTCCTGACTCCAGGCCTGGTACTCTGTCCATTGTACTACCAGCTTGTCCGGTGCTTATAAAAAATTAAAAGAAGACTATAAGACACTAAGAATCAGAATAAAAGTGATGGCCAATTTTACACAGGAAGAACAATGTGAAGGATGTTGTCAGAGAGAAGGATGGTAGGAAAAGGAGGCCATGAGATCACAAATTAATAATAATAGCAATAATTGTTTACATGCATATTGTGTTTTAAGGTTGCACGGTGTTTTGCATATGTTAGCTCATGTGTTCCTCACAACAACCCTGGGAGGTAGGTGCTTAGGAAGTAGAGTGACTCACCCAAAGTCATACAGCTAGTAAGGGTCTGAGGTTGGATTTGGACCCAGATCATCCTGTCTTCCATTCCAGTCTGTGCTTGCCTTCTCAGAGTCAATGGAAAGAAAATACTTCCTGTATGCTCTGAAGTGCTCTAGGATGGGGGCTGTCCTGAGCTGCTTTTGACTGATGCCCTAATTTCTCTTCTGATCTGTATGGGAAGGCTTCCACCCTCTCTGCCAGGGAAATTTCCAGTATGCTTGTGTGGTAGGTAGAGCTCACCCTGAAGATCCTCCCCTTTCCCTGGTGCCAGAGGTCTAAGTACCACCCAGGGGTTAGACCCTCCCTCCAGTTCCAGCCTCTTCTTCACCAGTGGCTGCCAGCCTCACCCCTTGGGGCTCCAACCCCCTCATTTTACAGAGGCAGAAACCAAGGCCCAGAGAGGGGGTATCACCTACCCAAAGTCACACGGGCAGGACTGGAAACTTGGTTCTCTGACTCTCAGCCCATACTCTGCCTACCATACCAAGCTCCCTCTCTAAGGACAATTAGGAACACAGGCCTCTTTATAGCCCTAACCAGTTCCCGGGAGGTGAGTTCATTTTGTGAACTAATAAAAATAACCCAGGGATGATGAATAACTACGTGTCGCCCAGACAAGCTACTCTTCAATGCATCCTCCCTCTTTCTTTCATGAGCGAGGTAGGGCACAGGACGGCAAATTGGCTGGCACACTGTTTATTTACAATTCGGGACCAGCCAGGGATTCTTTTAGCAATGCTACTTGGCACTTTCATGGAGTGACCCATTCAGGGGAGAAGTCAAGTCATACTTGGAGATTTGGCTGGCAGCTGATTTAAACAGGCTGATTTCTTAGCAGGCTGACTGTTCTTTCATAATCCTTGCTGCTAAAATTCCATGATTCCACTTAATCATAACAATAGCAATCATTTGCTAAAGGGAACTTCTAGTTAGCTAGACAGTTATGCTTTTTTGTTGGGATTTCATCTCAGTTACCTAGGAGAGTGATAGGACTATCTTTGGCTCTGCTCATGGTGGGACAAGGTCTCGGGGATCCTGAGAGACCCACGCACCTTCCCTGATGGCTTTCGACTGCTTAGCTGGCTTCTCAAGTCCCAGGGTCTGCCCCCATCTTGACGTTGATGAGCAAGGAGGAAGCTACGGGATGCATCATTTCTGGGGATGCGTGTGTTCTGGTGGTTTGGACTTTTAAAATTACAACACTAACAAAAATAATAATAGATATATGTTTACTACTTTAAAATTCACAAAAACCCTTGACATCTCATTTCTCATCTGGTTCTCATAACCCAAGAGGCAAGACCTATTATTATCTCCATTTTAGAGGTGAGGATCCCGAGTGACCTACCTTGGAGCACACAGCTCCTATGTATCTGAGGCAGGATTTGAACTCAGGTCTTCCTTACTCTGAAACCAGATCTCTATCTCCTACATTATGCTGCCTCCCTGACTATGTGACTGACTTTGGACAAAACACTTATCCTTTATGAACTTCAGTTCCCTCATCTGTAAATAAACACACATGGTCTAGAGCAGTAGTTCTCAAACCTTTTGGTCTTGAGACCATTTTCTACTCTTCAAAATCATTGCAGATACCATCCCCCCTTAAAAACTTTTGTTTATATGGGTTATAGCTATCAATATTTACCACTTAAAAATTAAATCACCTTAGTATTACTACTAAAATAGTTTTGACATCATGTATACCCTGAAAGTGTCAGGGACCCCCAAAGGATGTTTAAAACCCTTTCCAGCTGTGTCATTCTAGAAGACGTGTCAATAACAGTGTGTTGGTTAGCTGTTAACCCCTGTTGTATGCCTTTCTGATATTGAGAACACATTCAGTAGTTTCCTTACAGCATTAAAATGCTATCATTAGTTCAGCCATTTGTTAGATGTAGAGGTTTTTTCCATTTTTAAAAAAATAGAGTAACAATGAATATTTTTGCATGGGTGAGAGCCCTCCCCTCCATTCCTGCTTTCTCTTGTTTTTTAGGATAAAATTGTAGCCATGAAATTTGCTCATGAATCTCTCTATTAGAGCCAGAAGGGCCCCTTAGAGGTCATCTAGACCTTATTTTATAAATGAAGAAATCAAAACCTAAATGGGGAAGATGACTTATCCAAGGTCACACAGGTAGTTAGCGACAGAGACAAGATTTGATTCTTACGGGACTGCATCCGTTGTTCTTTCTTCCCATGGCAACGTGTGTTAGAGTGAATTCTGTTCCTAACCAGTGATTCTATGATTTTTGTTGCCCCAAGCCCACACCATTATTAACAGACAGAGAAAAGGGGCATAGAGAGATGAAATGACCTTGCCAGGGACACACAGTAATTAGGCTAACAGAACAGAGAGCCCAGAGTTTCTTCCAATGCTAAATGCTTAGACTCATGGGGGTCTCAACGCTCATCTGTATGCTGTCTTATTATATTCAGTAACCCAAATACTTGTACAAAGCGGGCTTTGTTACATTCTGAAATGAATAAAATATTAACTAATAGACTTCAAAGAGAAAACAGCAGAGTGAAAAAATGCCAAAAAGGGAGAGAGGAGGAACAAAGCCAGGCAAATACATAATGGGAAAATAAGTCAACGCGTCATTTTCCCCTGTCACTTGATTGACACGTCGTGAATGATTTATTGGCAGGCCCGCCTCTTTCTAATAATATGGTAATTCAGAGCATGTTTCTTTCAGGCGTGATTAAGAGTGAGTTTCAGGAAATGTTTTCAGGTACAGGAGACAGACATCGGCGATGTAAGACATTGTGATGGGGGTAGATCGAGGATTTCCCTGCCTGGCTCCATGGCAAAAGCAACAACTTTCTCATTTTTCTCTTTGGATGCTCTGAATCTAGCCACAGTGCCTGCCATAGAATAGCCATTTATTATAAAATAAATACTAGTTGGTTGATTGATTCCTGGAGCATGTCAGACTTCTGGGTGAATAGAAAAGCTGGACCAGGAATCTGGAAGACCCGAATTCAAATGCTTCTCCTGATCACTTGCTGGGTACCCATATTCAATCACTTAACCCCTCTGTACATTGGTTTCCTTGTCTATAAAATAAGGTTCATAATAACTGTAGTGCTTTCTTCACAGGGATATTGTGGGGATTAACAAAAAAGATGATCTATAAACTTTTAAAAGTTCTATAAATACCAGTTATTAGCTTGGCACAAGGTGATCAGTGCAGGCAAGCATTGGAGTGTCTTTTTGGTGTGTCTAGATGAATTATATTACTTGCAACGTATTTCTTTAGTCCTTCATACTTTAAGAAAATACTGCTTATTTTTCATTTTATATCCCATTTATTTCTGAACACAATCTTCTTCCCATCAAGCCCTTCCTTGTGACAAAGACAAAAATAAAACAGTTCAGCAAAATGAAGCATTGTGTATGCAACATTACATTCCCACAGACCTCCACCTCTTCAATATAAAAAAACTGCATTTTCTTATTTCTTTTCTAGAGTCAAACCATTCACTTCCTTTCATTGTTCATTCCATTGATGTTGTAGTGGTCATTGATATGTCTTTTCCTGATTCTGCTTGTTTCATTCTGCATCAGTTTACAGAAATCTTCCCATAATTCTCTAAACTTTTTATTATATTCATGTACCATGTTTAGCTATTCTCTTGAGGCTTCTTGCTTTTTCTAAATGGCCCCATGAAGAGGAATCTCATTTGCTCCTCATTAAAGTCTTATAAAGTAAATGAGAAGGTTCCATTTTTCAGATCATGAAATTGAAAAAAAAAAAAAGAGTAACAGATAAAGAGACAGAGAGATAGAGACAAGGAGAGACAGGGAGGTAGAGGTAATGTGATTTGCCTGAGATCACCCACTAAACCAGTAATGTAGCCAGGATAATTACTGCCACTAATAATAGCTAGTAATTATGTAATACTAATAATTGCTTAAACTCCTGGAGTTCTCTAAGGCTTGCTAAATACTTCCTCACAAGAATCTGATGAGGAAAGGAAGTGCAAACATTATGATTCCCATTTTACAGATATGAAAGCTGAAGTTAGTATCTGGCCCGTGATGCAACAGAAGGCTGTATGATAGAGATGTGTCTTTAGAACCAAGAAGATCTGAATTCAAATCCCACCTCTGACACATCCAAGCCATGTGACCTTGTACTACTCAGTGCTGTAGCAACTAATTTTCTGAGACTATAAGTTTCAGAGTAGATACTTAGTAGCTGACTTAGTTGGTAGAAAGGATTTCTTCCTTTGGGACTTCCCAATAACAATGAAATCAAAGATTTACTCCCTCTCCTTAACATGTATATGTGTGTAAAAAACACACATATCCAGAAACACATAATGAAATAAGCACAAAAATGGAATAAAATCCTATACAAGCATACCTCAGAGATATTGTGGGTTTGGTTCCAGACCACCATAATAAAGCAAATATCGTAATAGAGTCACACAATTTTTTTGTTTCCTAGTACATATAAAAATGGCTTACACTGTACTTCAGTCTATTGAGTATTATGTCTTTAAAAACATGGATACACCTTATTTTAAAATACTTTAGTTATAAAAAATGCTAACATCTGTGCTTTCAGTGAGCTGCAATCTTTTTGTGATGGAGCGTCGGTCTTGCCTTGATGTGGATGGCTGCTGACTGGTCAAGGTGATGGCCAATGAAGGTTGGAGTGACTGTGGGAATTTCTTGAAATAAGACAACAATGATGTTCGCCACATCGATAGTTTCCTTCTTTCACTTGAACACTTAGGGGCCATTGTGGGGTTATTCATTGGCCCAATTTCAATATTATTTGTCTCAGGGAATAAGAAGGCCCAAGGAGAGGGAGGGTGCAATAGGTGGAGCAGTCACAACACACACAACATTAATGATTATGTTTGCTTCTGAAATGGGTGCAGTTCCTGGTGCCCCAAAACAATTAGTACAGTAACATCAAAGATCGATGAGCACACATCACCATAACAGATATGATAAGAATGAAAAAGTTTGAAATGTTGTGAGAATTACCAAAATGTGACCCAGAGATGTGATGTGAGCACAAGCTGGAAAAATGGCACTGAGAGACTGGCTGGGCAAAGGGTTGCCACAAACCTGCAATTTGTTTTTTTTTAAAAAAGGCAATATCTGTGAAATGCAATAAAGCAAAGTGCCATAAAACAAGGTATGCCTGTATAAATCCCACCATATTTAACAAGGTAGTAGCAAATGAGGTAACGAAGAAGTAAAAAAATGCTTTTGTCCTTTGTCCCCTTCTAGATCTCAGAAATTCTGCCTTCCCTCCTTCTCTCTCCCCCCTCCCATCCTTCCTTCCTCTCTTCCTCCCTTTTTTCCCTCCTTCCTTCCTTTTTTCTTCTTTCTTTCTTTCTTTCTTTCTTTCTTTCTTTCTTTCTTTCTTTCTTTCTTTCCTTCTTCCCTCTCTCCTTCCCTCACTCCCTTCCTCTCTTCCTTCCTCCCTCCATCTCTCCCTTGTTCCCTTCTTTCCTTCCTTCCTTTCTTTCTTTCTTTCTTCCTTTCTTTCCTTCCTCCTTCTCTCCTTCCCTCACTCCCTTCCTCTCTTCCTCCCTCCCTTCTTCCCCCCTCCCTCCATTTCTCCCTTGCTCCCTTCTTTCCTCTCTTCCTCCCTTCTTTCCCTCCTTTCTTCCTTCCTTTCTTTTTTCTTTCTTCTTTCTTTCTTTCTTTCTTTCTTTCTTTCTTTCTTTCTTTCTTTCTTTCTTTCTTTCTTTCTTTCTTTCTTTCTTCCTTCCTTCCTTCCTTCCTTCCTTCCTTTCTTTCTTTCTTTCCTCCCTCCTTCCCTCACTCCCTTCCTCTCTTCCTCCCTCCCTCCTCCCTCCATCTCTCCCTTGCTCCCTTCTTTCCTTTATTCCTTCCTGCCTTCCTTTCCCATCTCATATAATTGTACTTAATGTGTACACATTCCACTCTTGCTGATCTCACTCAGCTTCTCCATGCCGATCTCTCCCTATTTGCTTCTGTGTCTCCTGTTTGTCATTTTTTATGGCACCATAATATTCTGTTGCACTAAGATACCATAATTTATTCAGCCATTCTCCAGTTGTTGGACATGTAGGTTCTTTCCAATTTTTTTTTTGCTTTTATAAATAGAGCAACTATGAATATCTTTGTACAGATAGGTCTTTTTCCCCCTTGATATCTTTAGGATAAAGTCCTAGCAACTGAATGAAAGGGTTGACAGGTTTCATGCCTTTTTTCACATATTGCTGTATCCTTGTCTAAATAAAGTGCCCCAATCCTGGTCCCAAAGGAACATGACCCATTACTGGGGAGAAAAAGTGTGATAGGCTTCTCAGAAGGGGAAGCTTCTCTGCGTCTGGGTCTAGCCTTCCTTATCTGAGGGTTACACTCGGGAGGGACGTCCACATCTCTGCTGAGAATCTCTGACCCAAGGTAGAGCCCCTAGGGGTGAATGAAGATGGGCTGATTGACAGTGACAGGCACCAATTGGGGTAAGGAGAAAGGGGCGGGGGAGAGGGGGAGAGAGAGAAAGAGAGAGAGAGAGAGAGAGAGAGAGAGAGAGAGAGAGAGAGAGAGAGAGAGAAGGGGGGAAGGGCTAATAGGGGAGAACTGGGGAAACTAGAAATTGACCGAGAGGGGCTAAAAAGCCCCATCGGGGGAGGGGACAGAGGGAGGAGAGACAAGGCCCCCACATGCTGTGAGGATCTGGGAACGCTCCTAGGGCTGGTGTCCTGGCTGCACATTCCAGCTGGATGGTGGGGGCTTTCTGGTGGGTGGGGTCTGAAAGGGGGAGAAGAAAAATCCCTGTATCTGGGTTTTGTCTTGATGAGTGGAAAGTCTGAGCCTGAGGCAACAGTCCCCCCTGGGGTCTGCCTTGCTCTGTGGGTGACTGGGAAATCCAGAAATGCTGGCAGGCCTCTTGGAACCCAATTTGCATGAGAAACCCATGGTTTGGGGAGGCCCTGAAAATGCCACCCCCTCCCCCAACCCCCCTAGCTTTTTCAAGCTAGCACTTCCAACCACAGAGGTATTGTTAGCCTGTGATTAGTTTCTTTTTTAGAGACAGAAAAACAGAGGATGAGTTTAAGGAACTTCTCTGGGGAGTTAAAGGGAGCTTGGGGCCTCCCCGGAAAGGCAGCCTGGGAATCCAATCAGGGGCAAATGCTTGCTGTTTCACAGGCTAGTACTGAAGCCAGCCTGGTCCCTATTTATGTCTCATCGATAGCAATCAATCAGTCAATGGACATTTATTAAATATGTGCCAGGCTTTGAGGATAAAAAGACAAAAATAAAAACAGTCCCTGCCTTAGAGAAACTACATTCTACTGGAGAGATGCAACAGGAAGGGGAGGCAGTATTGTCTAATGGTTAGAGCATTTGGACTTAGTTGGAGCTTGAAGCCTGCAGCAGATTCTGTCCTGTGACCCCTGGACAAGTTTGCGTAACCTTTCTAGGTCTCAGCTTACCCTTCTTTGAAAATGAGAGGGTTAAAAAAACCCATTTTAAACAAAAATGAGGGAGTTAGACTTCTGGGGTGCCTCCAGCCCTAACTCTTTGAACTTATGGTCCTCTGAATTCAGACCAATGCAGAGCAGAACAGTAAATCCCATCTACAACATAGATGCAAATGGTGGCTCACCCCATCACTTGAAGGTCTCCAGTGATAAGTAAGCCATAGGTAATGGGGCTTCATGGATATTAGATGGATTTGGAGTTAAGAACAGAATTTGAATCTCATTTCTGTCACTTATTAGCTGGGTGAGTGGAGGGAGCAAGTCTCTTAAATTTAGTCAGTTCCCTCATCTTCATCTGTAAAACTGGTATAAGAAGGTACTTATTATAAAGTTGTGAAGGTCAAATGACCTAATCGATATAAAGTGTTTTTCAAAACCCCCAAAACACTGGACTTGTTTCACGTATTATATTTATTACCCCCTAAGGAAGTCTCTTTCATTCTCCCCCACTTTTAGGAAGTTTTTCCTTATGAAAGAATCCAAATCTACCTCCCTGTAACTTTGGCCTTTTGTACCTAGTCCTGCCCCTGGAGCCAAAAGGGAACCAGGCTAATGTCTCTTGAGTTCTAATTGGCTCTGGTGGGATTGTGTATGTGATTCAGTTCCCTGTTCAACTAGGGCTGGTGCCAGACTAGAAGTTCTCTCTCCATAATAAAGATCAGGGGCCTAGGTGAGCCCTGGTGAATTCCCAAAGCTGAGCAGCCTTGAAAGGCTAGGTCAGCTTTAACTTTCCTATTGCTTAGTGACCAAAGTCTCCAAGGCTGCCAGTATGAGTGAAGATTTCCAAGGGCCATGGGATTTCCTAGTGAAAAGACTGATGTGATCTTTCTGCTTTTGGAGTAGTAAGAGTGGACATTTACAAAGCACTTCAAAATCTGCAAATCACTTTACAGACATTTCATTCTATCCTTTCACAACAACCCCATGGTAGGCTGTTACAGGTATTAGTATCACTATTTAACAGATTATTAAACTGAGGTACAGAGAGGGGAAGTCCCCTGAATGTAGGCACACAACTAGTAAATGTCAGGGGTGGGATTCACATTCAGTCAGTTCTTTACTGACTGCTTTTTCCATTTGGACACTATGATGACTGAACAGCCAACTAGCCTTTCTATAGTATTTTGAGCTTTGCAAAGCACTGTATCCATGTTATCTCCTTCGATCCTCACAAGCATGGGAGGAAGGTGCTGTTATTATCTTTACAGATGTAGAAACTGAAGCAGACAGTGGTTAAGTGACTTGTCCAGGGTCACTCAGTTAATAAGTATCTGAGGTTGGATTTGAACTCAGGCCTTCCAAGTCCAGATCCCTTACATTAAATCAACATATCCATTTAAGGCTACACACACACACACACACACACACACACACACACACACACACACACACACACAATGTCAAAATAATTGGTTGACTTGACCAATTACAACCTTTCACCTGTGTCTTCAAACAGGACTAAGAATATGGGATCATGAGACTATATCAAGCAGGGACCTTAGTCCAGCTCCCTCATTTTAGAAGTGAGGAAACTGAGGCCCAAATAAGTTAAATCACCCAAGGTAATAAAACACCCGAGGTAGAATTTGGACACAGATTCTCCTGCATCCATTTGGCATTGTTGGCCCCCATGCCTTGACACAGCCCATTCCCTGATTAGAGGAGCGATGCCTGCTTTCAAGGGTTCCAAGTACTTTCCTCTCCCCTCCAATCTTTTGCAATGAGGGGAAGTGACTTGCTCAGACTCATATAGGGAGTGAGAGGTGAGTCGGGATTCAAAGCTTGGTCTTGTTTTTCCAAATCCAGCTTTCTTTCCTTTCTTCCATACTTTCTGATCACACTATGTGTGAGTGATGGGAGGCAGGAGGAGGGTACCACCAGCATGCTGGAAGACAAAGCTGTTACTGCTATTGCTAAGTAAGCCTGAGTAAGTTCAGTTACTTCCATAAAAATGCATGTCAGAAATCCACAAAAATCCACAGGTAGAGACAGATCCATGGGTTCTTACACACACACACACACACACACACACACACACACACACACACATACTTGTGCACACTGGAGCGCAAGCGACATGAAAGAAGAAGAGAAATAAGGGGATGAAGGAGAAAGAGAAAGAGGAAGGAAGAGAAGGAAGGAGGGAGGAAGAGAAAGGAAGAAGGAAAAAAGAGAAAGCAATAAATGAGAAAAGAAGGAAGGCAGGAAGGAAAAAGAGAGAAAGAAAAAGAGGGAGTATAAAAAGGAAGGGGTAGAGAAAGATGGAAATAAAGAAGGGAAAAGATAAAAGAAGGAAATGAAGGAAGAGAGAGAAAGAAAAAGAACAAAAAAGAAAGGAAAGAAGAAAGGAGGAAAGAGAAAAAGAATGAAAAAGAAAAGATAGGAAGGAAAGAAAGAGAAAGAAGGAATGAAAGAGGAAGGGAGGAGAGAAGAGAAAGAAAGGGGAAAAGTAGGAAGAATAGATAGGGAAAGAAAGAGAAAGAGAAGGAAAGAGGAAAGGAAAAGAAACATGAAGAATGAGAGGGAAAGAAAAAGAAAGCTTTGGTCACCCCTCAGCCTGGAAGCCTGTCAGAGCTGACTGTCCCTGGGAAGGGGGCAGCCCTTTGCCAGACTGAAGCAGGACCGATTCCTTTGGTGTCCGCGGAGCACATGTAAGCTCTGTGTCCTCTCCTGGGTAAAAATTACCCTCCTTCCATTGTACCCAATCAATAGTGGTGATGCAGGGGCCTGGAGTTACCAGCTGAGAAACCCTCAAGAGTGCTATTTACTGACAAAAAGGGGCCATTTTTCCTGCCTCTAAGCTCAAACTGAGGAGGTCCATGGAGTGACTCATGCAACCAAGACTGCAGAGGCCAAAGGGGGGAAGGGCTGGGGGAGCTGGGGGAGGAGGAGGAGCTGTCCAGGACAGGTTAACTTTCCTGTAAACTCCACTTCTGGGCCAGTAAGAGGGGCTGGGGAGGACGCCTAGGGCGGGCATTGCTGCATGAAGCTGGCTGAAGAAAAGGGGGGAAGAGAGAGATAGAACACAGATGCCTCGAGGGAAGTCAAGGCCAGCAAGATCCCATTGCAACAAGGCTAGTTGTTATGGGGACAGTGCCCCATCCATTCTGGAGAGCTGGTGGGCCAAGCTCAGAAGGCAGACATTGCCACATCCCTCCAACAGCAGCAAGCTCCTGAGCTGGGAAGAGGCAGGCACCGACCTGTTTTCATAGAGGTGCTTGTGTCCTCAGCACCGACCACAATGCTTGGTGAAGGCTAGGCACTTAATAAATCCTCTTGCCTGTGGAAGGGCTATGGATCTCTCCTAAGAGAGAAGGGTGCATCCTAGTGCTTTCCAGGGCATCGGGGTGAGACTGCCACCTGAGCACTGATCAGTTCAATTGGGCAAGAATTTATTAAGCTCCCTACTATGTGCAAGGGCTGCCTCCCCCCTTCCACTTCTTTGAGACCCCAGCTCAGGGGTGGGGAGCCTTCTGCCTTGAGGCCACACATGGCCCTATCCGTCCTCAAGTGCAGTCCTTTTACTGAATCCAAACTTCATAGAACAATTCCCCTTAAAAAAATAATTTGTTCTGTAAAACTTGGACTGACTTAAAAGACTGCACCCGAGGACCTAGAAGGCCACATGCAGGTTCCCCACCCCTGCCCCAGCTCCTTTCAAGGCTCAGTTCAAATGTCATCTCCAATCAAGGTGAGATTTTTCCTGATCCTCTCTGTCCTTAGGTTACCGACTGGAATGACTTTGGATTTGCTTTGTATCCATTTTGCATTTCGTTCTTTGTGTGTGCGTTTCTTCCCTTTTCAGCGTAAGCTCCTTGAGGGCAGGGACTGTTTTCATTTCCAGTTCTGTATAACCAGAGCTTAGCATAGCAGCTGGCACATACTAGTACTGATCAAACGGTCCTGAAATAAACTGAATTCATCATAGGGTCATAAGTAAAAAAAAAAGTCCCTTGTATTTAATATCTTGTATACATAGAGTGTCCCAAAATTCTTAGTTTATTAAGAATTTAAATTTAATTTAATTATGAATTTTAATTCAGATTAAAATTTCACTAAGACTTCAGGAATATCACACACACGTGTAGTATATATGTAATATTATTTGTGTGCAAACTATCTTCCTATAGAATGTAAGCTTCTTGAGAGCAGGTAATGTTGCGTGTTCATTCTTTAACAGCATCTAGCCCTGGACCTGACTTGTGCTGGAGATTGAATTAATGCTGTCACTTGATTGGTTATAGCTAGAAGAGACCTTAGATGCCATCTAGTTTTAACTGCCACATTTTAGTGAAAAGGAAACTGAGTCCTAGAGGTGAAATGGCTTGCAACTGTCCTTGTAGGAACTGTCACTCTATTATAATGCAAAGTCCTTAAAAGCAGGGGCTGTCTTGCTTTTTAATTTGTATTCCCAGCGCTTAGCACAGTACTTCTCCTGTAATAAGGGCTTAATAAATTCTTTTTATTCATTCATTCACTTATTGCCCAAGGTCACAGAGGCCTTAAGTGACTGAGGCCTGATTAGAATGGGTTCCTCTGCCTCCAAAGACAAAGGACCCAGGTTCAATATCTGCTTCTGTCACTTTCTGCCTTCACGACCTTGGGTGAGTTATTTAACCCTCCAAGTTACCACGAAGTCCTTTTCCAGCCTTTCCTCCTGAACTAAGAGGAACAAAGTCACTGAACTCTAGGGGAGCCCCTCTCCCTAACAGCAGGGCCTCCAGGTCTGGAGGGTCCAGGAAGGCACATACTAAGCAATGACCTGGCATCCCATCTGCACTCTGCCTCCTCTGAGGGTGATAGTATATAGCAGTCCATCTTTTAGGAAGCTGGCAGGAAGGGATAGTATCCCTTATCTACTGCTGGCCCAGGAAGGAACAAATTCAAGAAATGAGCAGATGCGGCCCGATTCCAGCAAACCTGCCTGAGTGATTCTCCCCTCTTCTCCTACCAGCCCCAGAATCTAAGGCTGAGAGCACAGGGGGTTACCCTAGAAGGCAGTGAGAGGTGGGTGGGTGGGTTGGTCACAATAGGGAAGAGAAGCAGAGACTTGAGGATCTGCCATAAAACAGGAAGATGAAGTCCTCAGAACATGGCGAGGAGCTGGCTGGAATTGAGCTCAAACAGATGTGCAGGCATTATAAATCTCTCTCCTTGAAACTAGGAGCAGAGGACTCTCCACATATCCTGCTAATGGTAAATCTGTCAGCACCCACGGTGAAAGTCCTCGACTCCCCTCCTATCAAGGTGAGAATGTCTGCCTTTCCCCAACCCCCAGTCCCTGCGACTTGCTTTTGCCAACTCTTTGGATCCAAACCTGGGAAGGCTTGTTTCTTCCACAGAAAACCATGGAGGGAATTTTTTAGGGGGACACTCTACACTCGTGCCTCTAGACACAAGTCCCCATATCAAGTAGACTTTAGATTTACGCATAGGATTCTAGGACCAGACACTTAGAGCTGGAGGGAACTTCAGAGACCATCTGGTCTGGGTGCCCCAACTGAGATGCAGAGAAATTAACATTTTAGTTTAACCCTAGTTCACGGGATCAGTAAATCTTCAGGGTTCTATAGGTTTGTTCATTTCAAGCTGGAAGGGACCTCAGGAGCCATCTTGTCAAACCCTTTATTTGTTAGAAGAGGAAACTGACACCTCCAAAGATTAAGTGACTGACCCAAGGCCACACAGATAGTGGATAGTAGCGGGAGGATTTTAACCCAAACCTTTTGACTCCAAATTCAGCATTGCATCCAAAGTACCAAGATGCTTTAGCTATATAATGTTCAGAATTCTCCTTCTCATCATTCTTTGTTTTCAGGTAATCCCATAGGCGAATCTTTTCCTGAGATATTGTATGACATTGTTATTCATATAATATCTGAAAGTTTATAAAAACCTTCTGTGATTTCATCGGAGTCTCAGGATAGCCTTTGGAGGCAGGCACTCCAGATTTTGTTATCCTCATCTTACAAATGAGGACAACTAAGGCCCAAAGGCATTGAGAGATGTGCCAAGGGTCACAGAGCAGTAAGGATGAGACTCAGGATTCAAACCCCAGTTTTCTTGGTTCCGTGGTAAACACACTATCCATTCACTGCAATGCATAGAGTTTGTGACTCCACATTCCATCCAGTTAAAGACCTCAAAGTGAGAGTCAGGGAGGTTAACGTTATTCAGTAGCTTTGGTTCATGGGATCAGTATATTCATAGGGTCATGGAATGGGGTAAGAGATAGTCTTGGGGTCAGGGGTAAAGACCAGCCTCTGCCACAATAGGCAGGACATTTTACCTCTCTGTGCTCTAGACAACTTTCTGAGATTGTAAATTGAGGAGAAAGTACCAGTGGTTTGCTGGTAAATGTGTAATAACAGCAGGTTCTCCAGGAAAAAAAATAACTGAGAGTTAACATTTGTATAGGGCAGCAGTGGATAGAACATCAGTGGTAAGTCATTTCACCCAGTTTGCTTCAGTTTCCTCTTTTGTGAAATGTGCTGGAGAAGGAAATGGCACCACTCCAGAATCTCTGTCAAAAAAACCCCAAATGGGGTCACGAGAGTTGGACATGACTGAACAACAAAAAAATTTCTGTAGCTCCTACTATGCGCCAGGCAGTGTGCCAAACCCTTTATAAATATTATCTCATGTGATCCTCAAAACAATCTTGGAAGGCAGGTACTGTTATTATCTCCCCCAAAGTACATACAACACACTTTGGACTTTAATCTCTTATTAATATTTTCTCCATCCTTTGCTTAAACCTAGACCATCAAGGCCTCATTTCTAGCATTGCTGATTTCCAAGATATAAATGCTCACACTGGAAATTAAACAATTTAACAAATTTAACAGCTCTTGGGAGCTGGCTCGAGCTGCCTCCAGCATGTCCCTGGAAAGGGCTGACCTCCATTGGTGGAGGGAGAGCCTCTGGGGAGGTTCCTTAAGCCACTGAAATCAAGGCTCTGGACTAATGAACCATTAACATCCCTTGCTTTGGGATCACAGATGCCCTTGTTCATTCTTGGGGAAGGAATTCTTGAGTCATGTTCTTAAAAGGTTATTTTAGTCAGTGGTCATCCCTCGTTTCTAACTTAGAAATGCCTTGATTTTGTTGTTAAGAAGTGTCTGAAAAAGATACCATCAGTGTTATTGAATATAGTGTTCATGTCAGAACTATTAAACTCACATAGTTCCAGTAGAAAAATAGGATGTCAAAGCTGGGAGGGGCCTCAGAACAAGCTGGGAGGGGCCTCAGAACAGGGGATATCAGAGCTGGGAGGGGCTTTAGAATAGAAAATTTCAGGTCTGGGAGGGACCTCAGAACAGAGAATGTCAGTAGAACAGAGGATGTCAGGGCTGGGAGGGACCTTAGAACAGGGAATGAGAGAGCTGGGAGGGGCCTTAGAACAGAAGATGTCAGAACTGGGAGGGGCTTCAGAACAGGGAATGGCAGAGCTGGGAGGGGCCTTCGAAAAGAAAATGTCAATGCTGTAAAGAGTCTTAGAGTGGAGTATATCAAAACTAAGAGGGATCTTGCATTACAGAATGTTAGCTCTAGAAGGCACCTTGGACAGTAAAACCTTAAATACACAAGGAACAAAGCCCTTAGAAACCATCTAGCACAAAGATTTGGTAAAAAGTAAATTCTATAGAATTAAGATATCCAAAAGGGGCTGGGTTGAAAGCTAGCTCATTAGGGCACAGTGCTAATGAGACCAGCTCACACAGGTTCAATTCCCACCAGGGTTAGTTAGCTTTGCTTTGTTCCATGGGCACAGATGGCATCCCAAGCACTGGCCAGTCACCTTCCAAATGGGTGACACTGGTTATGAGAGGGGCCACTGGGGTGGGGGTGAAGACCATAGCTGGGTCAGCACAAATCCATCCCCACAAAGGATGTGTCTTGACAATTTTAACTGCCTCTGAGAAGGAGAGAACATTTTAAACAAGTACACCACACATTTTTTTTCAGCTTTCCAAACCTTAAAACAAGGTCCAGAAACCTTAAAACCTTAATACTAAAAAGGAACTTTCTAAAAATTTAAAGTGATTTAAAAAAAAAACACATCAAAATATATACATCATGTAAGTATTTGTTCTTCAAAGTAGTCACCTTACGATACTGTACACTTTAATGATCTTTCTATTCCTCAAAATATTTTTTGGAAATCCCCTTTTAGTACTGTTTTCTGAGGGGGTAGCTATCTATGCCCTGTTACCAGCACAGGGGCAGAGAATGGGTACAGGAGAAGAGTCCTCCCCCCCATTACACCTATACACATGCACACATACATATACAACTCATACACATGAGCACACACATACATACACACATAACACACACCGTACACACACATACACACATACCACACACCATACAAATACACATACACACCACACACACACACACCAATTCAGTCTAAACTTCCTGGCCTATATCTTGTTCTTTGCTACAGTCCATTTTTCCATGTCTGTCTTTTCACATATGTTGACTAATCCTTAGTTATCCTGCTTGGGAAAATTCTCCATGCAGCTAACATATTGTCCCCCAGGTACCTCTCCCTCATAGGACTCAGCTTCCAATGGGACACCATGCCTATCAGTCTCTGATGACTGGAAATGCTCATCCACTGTGATTGGATTTGATTTTTGGAGACAATAGGCCTTTGGCGCCAAGTCTGATGTGGAAGGTAAAGTGGTTAGTAATAGTGGCAGCTGACATTTCTGTAGTTGATAATGGTTGGGCCTGGAAGGGGAGACCCGAGTTCAAATCCAGTCTCAGACGCTTACCAGCCATGTGACTCTGGGCAAGTCATTTAACCTCTGTCTTCCTTAGTTTGGGGATAACAATAGTACTCACCTCCCAGGATTGTTGGGAGGTCCAAAAAGATAAAAGGACTTGGCGAATCTTAAAGCATTTTATAAATGCCACTTCCGAGGGTCATAAAGCATCTTCCTTATTGCAATACACTGTACATATTACTATTTCTAAATTTTATTAATGCCTTCTTAATAGTACAATTGATTCACAATAATCTTAACCCCCCCCCCCCCCCTCCAGGATTTAAACCTTCCCTTGTAACAAAGAGAAAGAGTTAAATAAAACCAACAGACCAAATGAACACAGGTGGCCTTATATGTGACATTCAGGTCCCGTGGTTCCCCACTTCTCTACTAAGAGGAAGGAAATGTCTTTTATTACCTCTTCTCTAGGATCAAATTTGTTCATTGCAATGAAAATGATTTTGTTTGCATTTTTTTTGTTAATGGTGTCTACATTATTGTGGGCCCCCCAATTATCAAATCCGGTAGCCATTTTAAAGTTACTGTTGTTGTTCAGTCATTTCAGTCTCTTTGTGACCACATTTGGGGTTTTCTTGGCAAAGATACTGGAGTAATTTGCCATTTCCTTCTCCAGTTCATTTTACAGATGGGGAAACTCTGGCAAGTGGGGTTCAATGACTTGCCCAGGGTTATAGAGGCTGGATTTGAATTCAGGGCTTCCTGACTCCAGGCCCAGTGTTCTATCCTGAACCACCTAGCTACCCTATTAAAACTTCCCTGCATCATTTGACACAACTAGGAATCACTTCCTCCTGGATATCCTCTTTACCCTTAGCTTCAGAGACATACTTCTGGTTCCCAGCCTACATGTTTTCTCTTGCTTTTCTTAACTACTCTGGTAGTTTTTTTTATCTTCTCCCTAATCCCTTTAAGTGACTGCTTCTGAAGGTTTTGACTCATTTTCCCTCCCCTGCTTTCTTTTTCCTTCCCCTATTCTCCTCTCCTCCTCTTTCTTCTCTTTTCCTCCCTACTCTTCTCCTCTCCTTTTTTCTCTTCATTTTTCTCCTTTCCTCTGTAGCAGCTACCACATTGGCATACGCAGGATAACTTCTGGCATGTGTTCTTTGATCTGCTTTACTAGGAAAGATAACTGTTTAAGAAGTCAACAATCTTTTAAAAATTACACTTACTAGTTCAGGGAAAAATCAGCACCCTGAACTTCAGAGAAAATACAACCAGAGGAAATACAAGCAGAGAAATAAAGACCAACAGACAGGGTTCTGACTGCTTGAATCAAAGAAATATTGCTATACACTTTACATACATCCCTAGATCAAGAGAGCCTTTACATCTGAGCAGCTGGGAAGCCCTGAACAAAGAGAATCACAAGATCCTTCTCATAAGCAAGCCCCCAAAGCAAAATACCAATTGCCAACAAAATACCAAGTATATGTAGATTTCTCAGAGCCAGAAGGTATCACAACCCTCTTGACTCGGTGCTTAATTAGAAATTAGCAAAAGGTGTGAAAGCCTTCCTACCAGCAAGGCTCTCCTAAGCAAGCTTCCCTTAATGGGCTCTATGTGAGGCCTCTTAATGGGTGGGGAAGATCTTAAATTCCATTACCATTAAACCCCTCTCCTTTCACCTTCTTTTCCCCTTTCCTCCTCTTTCCTTTCTCTTCCCCTCTCCTCTCCTCTCCTCTTCCTCTGCCCTTTTCTCTTCTCTCCTTTCCCCCCATCTCCTCTCCTCTCCTCCTATCCCTTCTCTTCTTTCCTCTCCTCTCCATTTCCCCTGCCCTTTTCTCTTCTCTTCACTCCCCCATCTCTTCTCCTCTCCTCTCTCCCCTCCCCTCTCTTCTTTCCTTTCCTCTCCTCCTGCTCTTTTCTCTCCTCCCCTCCCCATCTTTTTTCTCCTCTCCTCTCCTGCTCTCTCCTTTCTTCTCCTCTCCTCTCTTCCCATTCCCTTCTCTCCCCTCCCCTCCCCTCCTTTCCCTTTCTTTCCCTCCCTTCCCCTTCCACCGCTCTTTCCCTTGGCAGTCTTCTTTACTCCCTCAGTTTCTAATGATATGCAGATGACTCCCAGGTCTCTATCTCCAACCCTAATCTCTCTCCTGCATTCTGGACCCAAAGCTCCCACTGACTGTGGGTGATCTTCTCTTAGAAGTCCCACCAATCTATCACACTCAACAAGTCCAGAAGTGTGGAGAGAGAACATATCCCAGGAATGAGGTAGGACAAGGTGGTCACAAGCCAAGGATGTTGCAATGGGAAATTTTTTTTCCCCAGGTGCCTTCTAGAGCTAACATTCTATAATCTCTCTAGAAAAGATATAGTCATTCTCTAGAAGGCAGCTTAGATACTAGACCATGAACTATAGAAGAAGCAAAGCCCTTGGAAGCCATCTAGTACAAAGACACCTAAGATTCCGTTCACTTCTTTGATTTTGTGATTTCATGAAGCCCTGTACAAAGGCATGGAAATGGGAGGTAGAGTGTGGTGTGTGATGAACAGCAGGGAGGCCCATTTGGCTGAGAGAAAGTCCATGAAGGAGTGCATTGTATATAAGGCCATCTGCTTACGCCTACCTTTCCATTTCTCTTTTCATCACCTGCAATTATGATGCTTCTGAGATTGCAGTGTTCCATGATTCCCAGCCAAGTATCATCACTGGGAGAATATCATGGCATTAAAACTATTGGAATTTTTAAAAAGATAGGATTTTGAGTTAGAGAGAGACTTAGCATGGTTCAGAGCACTTTCTATTTTCTTACCTGAGATACAATACTTTTTCCTGTTTGATATAAGACCTATCTCATCATTTGGATATCTGTTCTGAGATAACTTGATGTACCATGAAACTCTAGTTGTAAAGTACTTTACAAATATATGCTATTATTAATATCACCACTATCCCCATCACCACCTCCACCACCATCACCATCATCACCATCACTATTACCATCACTACCACTACCACCATTACCGTCACCATCACTGCCACCATCACCACCACCATCACCACCATCACCATCACCACCATCACCACCATCATCACCACCACCACCACCATCACCATCACCATCATCATCATCACCACCATCATCATCACCACCATCATCATCACCACCACCACCACCATCATCACCACCATCACCACCACCACCACCACCATCACCATCACCATCATCATCATCACCACCATCATCACCACCACCACCACCATCATCATCATCATCACCACCACCATCACCATCATCACCACCATCACCACCATCACCATCACCACCATCACTACCACCACCATCACCACCATTACCACCAATACCACCACCATTAACATCACCATCAGTATCATCATCATCATCTTCACCATCCTCCTCCTCCTCCTCATTATTATGGTATTCTTATCTTTTTTGGTAATAGAGTTGAGATAGTAATGGTCCCTGGGACTAGTTGCTATCCTGTCACATTGCTTTTCTTTTTCTCTGTTTATCTGTAAACTACTGTGAAGTAGTCAATTCAATCATGTGTTTGAGGTTTCTTCTTTGACATCGTATTGGTTAAGTTCATGGGACTCTTGCCCATGGAAGGCCTTTTAATTGCCCTTTGGGATCTTACCATCTCATAAACTCAATCAAAATGTTAAACACTTTTAGTTCTATTAGATAAATAAAGGGGTGGACACGTGCCAGTCTTTACTAGTCTTTATTCTTTAGTCAAAAAACATTGATTAAGTGCCTGCTGTCTGCCAGGCATTGTGCTAAGTGCTGGGGATACAAAGAAAGTAGAAAAATAGGTCCTGCCCTCAAGGATATTATGTTGTAGTGTGTGTATGTGTGTGTGTGTGTGTGTGTGTGTGTGTGTGTGTGTGTGTGAGAGAGAGAGAGAGAGAGAGAGAGAGATGGCATGAAAACAACTATGTACAAACAAGATACATGCAGGATAAATTGGAGATAGTTAAGAAAGGGAGGGAGTTCGCATTAAAGGGGACTGGAAAAGGCTTCTTGGGTAAAGTGGATTTTAATTGGGATTAGAAGGAAGCAAAGGCAACCAGAAGGAGAAATGATATCTGCTTGTTCTAAATATATTTCTGTAAGTTTTTGACCTGTTTATCATTTACTGTGAGGACATGTAATAATTTTTTTCCTCCTTTCTGAAATGGTGATTTTTTTGTAGCTGCCTTGGGATGATGGGAACCATGTTTGGTTTTGATGACTGATGCTTTGTAGCATAATTTGAAATCTAGAAGGGCTACTCCCTTTCATTCTTACTTTCCCCTCCACTAATTCCCTGGATAGTCTAGATCTTTATAATATAATATTATTTTATTGAGTTCTATTAAACTATCCCTTTGATAGTTTGATTGGTATAGACTTAAAACTGTAAACTAATTTCGGTAGTGTTGTCATTTTATTATATTTGACATAGCCAGAGAGTTCTGTTAATATTGTATGGGGTTTCATTGTTAGATATTTCCCATATCTAACAGTTCCAAAGATTCATGATAGAAAATGCCATCCACCTCCAAAGAAAGAAGCATGGAGTCTGAATGCAGAGCACAGCAGACTAGTTTCTTTTTTCTTTCTCGTGGTCTCTCCCATTGGTTATAATTCTTCTATACAACATGACTAATGTGAAAATAGGGGTGTTTAATAGAATATATATGTAGAGTCTATATCGGATTGCATGTTGTCTTAGGGAGAGAGGAGGAGAAAATGTAAAACTTATGGAAGTGAATGCTGAAAACTAAAAATAAATAAATTAACTTTAAAAACATCTCCAAATCTGCCATTGTGCATTGAGCATTCTCATTACTATTATTTTTTTTATCATCATCATCACCATCATCATCATTATGGTTATCGCATTCTCATATTCTTTTTCTTTTTCTTTTTTTTTTAAAGCAATTGGGGTTAAGTAACTTGCTCAAGGTTACACGGCTAGTCATTATTTATGTGTGGGTGCTCATTTTCTGAGGCCGGATTTGATCTCGAGTCATCCCAACTCCGAGGCCGGCGCTCTTACTCACTGCGCCACCTAGCCGCCCCTTTAGGGCAATTGGGGTTAAGTAACTTGCCCAAAGTTACATGGCTAGGTTTTTGTTTGTGTGGATTAAGTGTCTGAGGCCGGCTCTGAACTCAGGTCCTTCTGACTCCAGGGCCAGCGCTCTATTCACTGCGCCACCTAGCCGCCCCTCTCATATTCTTTTAATAGGGTTCATATAGAAATGGTCTGAGAACTCATTGCTATCCCACTATCATCATCACCACCACCACCATCATCATCATCATCATCATCACCACCATCATCATCAGAATCTAATCCAACAAACATGCATTAATATTATGTAGACTACCAATACTGGAAGTCCACCACTGCATTGTTAATGACCTTTACTTAATTCAATCCAACACGCATTTTTAAAGCACCTCCTATTTGTCAGGAGCTGTGTTATGTGCTAGAGATAAAATGACAAAAATGAAATATAAGTCCCTGCTCTCAAGGACTTTATATTCTACTGGATTCTTTGAGTTGTGAAGGTGGTTAGTACCTCTTTCCACCCCACTCCTATTCTTTGATATGCTTAAGACTCCAAAGGAATGGAGAGGAATTCACTTATTCATGGAGGTGTATTCCCCCTTTTGTGCTCAGAATATTTTTCTCCTTCATCCCTGGAATGCTCTCTCTCCTCATCTCTCCTTCCTGGCTTCTCTTCTTTGAATCCCACCTAAAATCCTTCCTCTTACAAAAAGTCTTTCCCAATCCCCTTGAATGTTAGCGCTTCTTTCCCTCTGTTGATTATCTCCAATTGAACCTGACCACGATCTTGTTTGTTCACTTATTTTTTGTGTTGTCTTGTCCATTAGACTGTGAGCTCCTAGAGTACAGGGACAACGTTTTAACTTTCTTTATGTTTCTAGTGCTTAGCACAGTGTCTGGCACAAAGGAAGTCCTTAATGAATGCTAATTGACTGACTGACAAAATTTATTTGTTTCCCTTTAGTTAGGTTGGTTTATGTGCTAATTAAATCCCTTTCTTTTTTTGGTCACTGGATTTATGTGTCTTTGGCATTATTAGCTATACAGTAACACATTAGATGGGGGCTTTGTAGTGGTTTTAATAGTTACCACTTCAAAATGGCATCTCAGAATCAAAGCGTAATTATTACAATGGTCAATACAGTTATCCCCATCATGGTTTCGATATATCTTGGGATGGCATAAAGTATTAAATGGGAATTTTGGGGAAGTTTTGCAGAAGCCACAGATAATACATGAAGCCCAGTAGACAACACAAAAAATGTAGAAACTCAGAAATGCACAAAAATATATATAGTATTATATATTATTGACCCAAATTTTACAGTAAGGTTCTGTAAACACCCCATAAAAGAAAAAGAAAGAATTCAGACTTCTCTGGTGTGGAAGGTAAAAAATTTTTTGCAGATTTTCCAGCTCTCAGGCATTCTGTGGTCCTAACCCCCATGATGTAGAAGGGATAACTGTAATCAGGTTCCCTTCCCAGAATCATCTTTCAAAATCTGTGAATGATTGACTCAACACTCTCTGTATTCTCCCTACCCTGAGTTGTTTTCCAACTCTTTTTCTTATGTACCCACAGACTGACTTTAGGGATGGGTGATGTTTAGGAGCTTGGCACTGGAGTTTCATTTTGGATAATTAAAAAAACATTGTTCCTCTCTTAACGTTCTCCCTTTATGTGTCATTGTGGTATGGAGACAACCCCTGGTCCTTGAAACCTCTGCCAGAGGAGTGGAAGGTTTGGCAGGTTCTGTTAAGTTGGAAAGCCTTCTAGTATACGCTGAGCAACAGATTGCGTGTCTATCATCTGAGGACCAGCCTAGAGAAGTCTGGAGCAGTTCAGCATTAGGTTGGCTGTGGGATGATGAATTTTTCAAACATAGCAACTCGGAGAGACCATATACTAAGTCACAGAGTGACTGGAATCTGGGTCACTAGAGAAAGTATCCATATAAAAAAGCAAATAATAGTAGTATAATGATAATTACTCGTAATCAGTGGCAAGCATATAATATTTTAAGGTTTGCACTCTATATTATCTCATTTGAGCCTCGCCTCCCCCAGTAGCTCTATGAGGGAGGGGCTGCAGGCAGTATTGTCTCCAGTTTAAAGAAAGGGAAACTGAGGCTCCCTGAGGTATAGTGTCAAAGAGGATCACTTGGCTGCTAAGTGTTGATGCATAGGATCATAGAATCACAGCATCAGAATTGGATGGGCCCATGGAGGTCACTGAGTCCAACACCTTCATTTAATAGCTGAGGAAAGTGATGCTAAGAGAGTTGAGGCGACTTGCCCTACCTGGGAGGAGTTGGAAGTAGGATCTGAATGCAGATCTTCAATGATTCTGTCTGCAATATTCCAGTTGCTAAAAATATAGCAGCATGAGAATGGTTTTTGCAAACAGAGGAAATAGCAGGCAAGCCTGGGGGGTAAGACTGTTAAGAATCACCCCATCTGTTCTCTAATTCTGAAAGGAAAAATATTAACCTCTCTCTTTTTTTTCTCCTAACTGGTGGCATTCATAGGAGAAAAGAGTCACAGACTAGAGTCAAGCTGTTTGCTCACTCTGCCCGCCCATTGTTCAGTCAGCCCTGCTGACTATCATCTGTAAAGGATCAGCTTTACCTCAACACTCATCACCCCTCTCTTACCCCCTCCTCCTGTCTGCTGCTCACTCCCAGTGTTCTTCAGGGGTTGATTTATGCATTTGTTTTTCACCAGGAGAGGTTTCTGAGTCCTCTCCTTGAGACTAGACCACAGGTCATGCCTTGTTTCTTCCTAGAAGGGTCTTCCTTGGCTCCTTGGCTGATCTGAATTTGGGGATCCTTATCTAGATTTTTCTTTGTCTGTTTTATTGTTTCCTTTGTCTTATACTAAAATTTCTCTCTAGTCACCCTACCATTCACTTTTAACAAAGAAATACAATTTCAGCACAACCAAGAGACTTGTTGACTCCAATGGACATCCTATACCCTCTTCCTCCTCCATAGCCCTCCATCTATAGGGCACTGGGCCAGGCATCGAGGAGATCTGAGGTCAAATCTGGCATTATTTTACATTTACTAGCTGTATTACTCTGGGCAAATCATTTAACTCCATTTGCCTCAGTTTCCTCACCTGTAAAATGGGGTAATAACAGCACCTATTTCCCAGGGTTGTTGTGAAGATCAAATGAGATCATGTTTCTAAAATGTACTTAGTGCAGTGATTAGCACAGAGGAAGCCCCACGTAGCTGTTAGCTATTATAATTCTTTTTCTCCCGGTGGTAGGTATTTTCCCTGTTCAAAAACTAAGATTGGTGGTTACAATTCATCCAGATCCTACTACCATGTAGCTTCATTTTTGTTTATCTTATTATAGCTATTATGTGTATTATTCTCTCAATTCTGTTAAATTCACTCTGTATCAGTGGGTACCATCTTCTTTGAACTCTTGATATTGATTTTTTTTTCATTTAGAGCAGTGTAAAATACATATTGTGTGGGGATGTCTGAATACATAGATAGCAGTCTGTGGATAGACACATACGATAAATATGACATGGGATTTGCCCCACCCTTGTGGAGAATGAGACAAGAGTAGCCAGGGGTTCCCAGCAGTCTAACTGGAGGAAGGGGCAAGCAGGGTCCAGGACCACTGAGGCTGGGTATATCACCTAGAGTCTCCAAAAAGGATGTGAGGGTAGAATATTATCTCTCTGCTACCCTTTAAATACCTCTGATATAAAGATAAAAGTTTGGGTTCAGAATGAAAGCCACCCCCTAATCACAAGGAGGGAGGCTTGCCTTGAGCTTAACACTCGCCAGCTGCTAAACCAGCCTCTTCTCATCAAACAGGGATTACACAAAAGAGCATCATGAATACCTAGTAAACTTCTGTATCAAAGAAAGCTGCAAACATCAATAGGAGAAGTTATACTAATTAGACTATAACAAAGAATACACAAGGGTAAATGAGCGCTTTAGCTGCAAGAGAGATAAGATCTCAGATCAAACACACAGACAGGGAATGATCTCGCTCAGGGGGAGTCTGCTCTCAGAGACTAGACGTCAAGGGACACGAAAGGGGCTGACTTTCCCTACGAGTCTACAACTCCAGGGCTTCAGTCTACCATTACTGTGCTTCTCTCTCAATCCATCCTCCCTGAAGGTCCTCTCTCCACAAAAAGAAGTAAATCCTCTCTCCATTCATCTAGCCTTGTGGCTCGGTGTTCTTTCAGCCACTCAGGGATCACCTCCTCTTACGTATGTGTAGCACAGGTCACATGGCTTTCCCTCAAGAAAACCACTCCAGGCTTGATCAGAAGCTGGGTGCCATCTATCAGCCATTCCCCAACTCATGGGCACTTTTTCCCATTGTTTTGCTACAACAAATAGTTGCTTTTTATGAATATTTTGGTATAGATGAGTGCTTTCTGCCTTTGACTTTGGTGGAGAGCATGCTTAATCATAGAATCACAAGACCAAAGGGTATAGACAGCTCAAACTGTGTTTCAGAATTGTGCAGATGTTGTATATGATCGGAGAGGGGACTTGTGTCTTTTAAAGACAGCAAAATCCTATGAATCCAATTCAATCCCACAAACATTTCCTAAACATCACCCTACTAGATGAAGAGTGTCAGGAATACAAATACATAAATAAGTGTAGGAATACAAATAAATAAGTGTAGGAATTGTGAAATCATTAGCTTGAGGGAAACTCCCAGTATGGAAATTATCTCCACCAATCCAAATGACCACTCACCTATCAATCAACAAACATTTATTAAGTACCTACCATATGCCAGGCAATTTGGTAGTTAAGTCTTAGAGACTTACTAAACACTCATTTCAGAGGAGTTAAGTGATTTATCCAGGGTCACACAGCAAAGAAGCATCAGAGGCAAGATTTGCTTTTTTTTTTTTTGCCTTTTGGAGGGCAATTGGGGTTAAGTAACTTGCCCAAGGTCACATGGCTAGGTTTTTATTTGTGTGTGTATTAAGTGTCTGAGGCTGGATCCGAACTCAGGTCCTTCTGACTCCAGGGTAGACGCTCTACTCACTGCACCACCTAGCCGCCCCCAGAGGCAAGATTTGAATCCAGGTTATCCCAATTGAAGTCCAAGGCTCTATGTCTTACTGCCTCTCTAGATATTGAGTAGACAAAGACAGAAAGCTAGGAAAGAACCCTACTGGAATAGGACCATTGGGAATGGACCTTAGAGACCATGAACCCATTTATTTTTTGGAAGAGAGAACTAAGATATCAATTGGAAAGGGACCTTACCCAAGGTCACCCAGCTCTCAACTTACCCCAACTTGGATCAAGTTACCTTTACTCCCCATATAGTGATTTCACCAGTCAACAATCATTTAGCTGAGAACACATCCCTCCCATGGGGTTTACTTTGCCTAAGACTGGGATCAGAGAAAAGTGACTTTTGGCAAAGTAAAAATATATGTTAATATAAACCTGGCTTTTCTTCAGAAACCAATATTTAATTCTCTTCCCTTTCTTTCCCTCACAAAAGAAGTCAGTGATAGTAAAAGCTCTGAGGATATTTTCCACTGGACTGGAACCTATCCCTTCAAAAAAACCATTTTTTTTTTAAAAAGCCAAAAGCAATGGAAAGGAAGCCTAATAATTAGCATGGACTTTGTCCTAGAATACTAGATTTAGGGTTGGAATGGAACCTAAGAGGTAACTGAGCCCAATTTGTACATTTAACAGATAGTCTGAAAGTTGGGACTACTTGTTCTTATTTCTGAACTCCTAGTGCCCAGCACAGGACTTGGCATGGAGTAGATATTCAATAGATGCTTGTTGAATGAATGGATGAATAGATGTCACTATAAGCCAGGGAGGTCATGACTTGGCCAGAGTCACAGAGCAGGTTAAAGGCAGATGAAGGACTTGTGATTCTCAGACATTAGAATCTGAGATTCAAAACTGGAAGGGATTGTAGAGGTCCCCTAGTCCAACTCCTTCATAGTCCTCTGAACTGAGGTTCAGAGAGCCCAAGGTCACACAGGTAGCAAGTAGCCAAGATGGGATATGATGCTAGGTACTCCAACTCCAGAGCCAATAGCCCTTTCCACTGTATTACACAATGTTAGCTTTACTGTTGCTCAGTCACTTTTCAGTCCTGTCTGACTCTTCATGACCCCATTTGGAGTTTTCTTGGCAAAGATAACTAGAGGGGTTTGCCATTTCCTTCTCCAGCTCATTTTACAGATGAGGGAATTGAGGTAAACAGAGTGAAGTGACTTGTCTAGGGGTCACACAACTGGTAAGTGTCTAGAGCTGAATTTGAACTCAGATCTTTCTGACTCCAGGCTTGGCACTGTATCCACTATGGCGCCACCAAGCTGCCCAATGTTAGCTTAGTTTGACTTCTTTTACATTTGGAATTTGCTGAAATTCACATTGAGAAGGTTTTCTGGGCTGTATTATGACCTGTCAAGTACTTCCCACATCCAGGCACCAGAAAAAGAGCCTTGTCATCCCAAATTTAGGATATTTGGTCCTAAACATGGAGGAGGGCTACTGGGCGGTGCAGTAGATAAAGCGCTGGGCCTGAAGTCAGAAAGATTCATCTTCCTAAATTCAAATCCAGGCTCAGATATTTATCAACTGTGTGACCCTGGGTAAGTCACTTTACTTCATTTGCCTCAGTTTCCACCTGTAAAATGATTTGGAGAAGGAAATGGCAAACCATACCTGTATCTTTACCAAGAAAACCCCAAAGAGTTGGACACCACCAAACAACAACAAAATAAGACCAGGAAAGGGACCTGAGAGGACATCTAGTGTAACTCTCACATCTCACACATGGGGACATTAAAACCCAGAATGTGGAAATGACTTGTCCAAGGTCACATGGGGAATAAATAAGATGCAGAGCTGGGCCTCGTCCCCCCAGGTCCTCGGACTTCAGATCCAGCCTTTTTTCAGCCACATTCGCCATGTTAGGACTGTTTAAGCTGGAACCTTCCCAGTCTGAGCTCTGTGCCCAGGAGAAAGCCATAGAAACAAATGCAAACCAAGTGGTTTTCTCTGTGTGTGACTCTGGGGTGTTTGAGCCGACTGGAATCTCATCCAAACCAGGAAAGACCCTAATAAACAGTTAATTATATGGCGGTTCAGTAAATAGTGGCAAGAATACAGAAGCTAACGTGTAATTACCCTTAATTTAGTTGAATCCATAGTGGAGCTCCTAGGAGCCCTCTAACACAGTAGTCATTATTGATCTCCAAGTGCAGGCTTGTGGTCAGAATACAAGGTCAATAAACCCTTGCCTAGATGGCGTGAAGGTATTTGGTCCAAAAGTCCAAGTGCGTCAGTCACTTACAATGAATCACAGAATCCTGGAATCAGAGGCTTGGAGTCAAAGGATCCCAGACTGAGGATATGAGGACACTGAGGGCTGGTAGGGGATTCAGAAATCATCACCTTATTCCAAGAGCAGGGGAAGAATTAGTATGTACTCAGACAGGAAATATCTTCCATGATGGAGGGTCACAGACAAAGAACTAGGAGGGACCTCACAGGTCATCCAATCTAGCCCAAGGGCAGAGAAGTAAAGTGAGGGGATCAGACTAAGAGCTGGAAGAAAGCTAAAATCCCATCTAATCCAACTCTCTTATGATAAGGGAAACTGAGATCTATAGGGGTTAAGTGACTTGTTCCAGGTTGCACAGTGACACAGCCAGTATTCTGTGAATACAAGTTCAATGATCTTTCCTTTGCTGCCTCCTGCCCAAGAAGTGGTTGTTTAGGCTTCACCTGAAGACCTCTAGTAAGGGAGAAACCCATTACCCCCTGGGGCAGCCCATTCAATTTATGGAATTTTAAAATAAGCTGTAAAACATTTATGAGGTTTTTTAAAAAGTCTTTGAGAGAAAGAGACAGAGAGAGAGAGACAGAGAGAGAGAGAGAGAGACAGAGAGAGAAAGACAAAGAGAGACAGAGAGGGAGAGGGAGAGAAAGAGAGAGACAGAGAGACAGAGAGAGACAGAGAGAGAGAGACAGAGAGACAGAGACAGGGAGACACAGAGAGAAACAGATGGAGGGGACAGAGAGAAGAAGAGGGAGAGAGTGAGTGAAAGAGAGAGAGAGAGAGAGAGAGAGAGAGAGAGAGAGAGAGAGAAAGGGAGGGAGGAGGAGGGAGAAAAAGAGGGGTGGAATAATGGATCAAGTACTGGCCTTAGAGTTAGGAAGACCTAGGCTCCAATCGCCTCTGAAGCTTCCTAATGGAATAAAGCTGGATAAGTTGCTATAACAACACCCGCCATAGTAGCTAACATTTTATGCTAAGTGCTTAGCAATTATTGTCTCATTTGATGCTTCCAACAACCTTGAGAGGTAGGTGCTATTATTATCCCCATTTTACAAATGAGGAAATTGAAGCAAAAGTTAAATGACTTGCCCAGGGTCACACAGCCAGTAAGTGTCTGAGGGGAGCTCAGGTCTTCCTGCCTCCAGGCCCAATCCTCTGTCCACTGTATTGCCTTGTTTCACCTCTTAGTGCCCCCAGGAGATTCCCCCCACCCCTTGCCCTAAGAATGGAAGGGGTAGTGTGGTACAGTACAGTCAAAGGGTCTGGGTTCAGATCTTGCCCCTGCCATTTATTTCCTGTGTGACCTTGGGCAAGTCATTGTTTCCTCACCTATGTAGTGAGGAGGTTGGACTTAACATGATAGCTCTAAACTTGTCATCCTGTGGTCTCTTAAGACAGAGAAGTTTTAACATCATGATCATAACCTGAGTGCTCAATGCTGATGAACACAAAACTATTGCTGTTCCTCCATGTCTTTTACTTGGCATTGAGGTATACAAATACAGGAGCCTACTAGAATGTAAGAACAGGTACTGAGATACAAAAGCAAGGACCTGCTAGAATGTCAGAGCAGGTACTGACAGATACAAAAGTAAGGGCCTGCTAGAATGTCAAAGAAGGTATTGAGACACAAAAACTAGACAAAATAAGGAAAAATTCACCTACTAGACACCAGGGAGGTTCCGGGACAGAGTCCAAGGAGTTTAGAGTCATTGATTTCTGAGATCCCCGCAAAGCTCTCAATTCTGATATCAGTTTTTTTTTCCTTCAGCACAGGATCATAGATCAAATCTGGAAGGAACCTTAGAGGATATCTATCTAGTCCCTTCCCTTCCCTTCTCCCCATTTTACAGAGGAATGGGGCCCCAGAGAAAGGAAACAACTTATCTGAGGTCCCCCAGGTAATAAGTAGCAGAGCCAAGATTCAAACAGAAATCCTCAAACTCAGGAAATCAAGCACTCTCCACCAGAGTCATGACTAGGGTGGGACGATTGGGGCTTTGCCCCTGGGTGCTAAATTTAGAGGGCAATGAGAGATCACTTGTGTCCCTCTGAAGTGGTAGAACCAACTAAGCTTAGCACCTCATTAACAAGAATAATTAGTTAAAATGGAAAGCTACCAGATGGCCTGAGGTGATCTCTAGCCCCTTAATTGAGGGCACTTTTTTAAAAGGAGCTGCTTGCCCCAGGGTACTGTTTGGGGTACTGGTCTGGATGGCAAAAATGCTGAGTTTCAGCACTGGGGGAAAGGCTGTAGTCTGGGTACAATGACAAATGTCATCTCTGGAAAAGCAGCTGCTGCAGGAGGATTGTTCTGTTGACCTCTTGAGCATACCCACGGGCCACAAACTCCCCTGAAAGGAACTATAAATTGGGAATTGTCTGCTAACCCTCCTCACTGCCAGTTTTCCTATGATGAATTCCTTCTCATTAGCAAATGTACTTTGCTGCCGCAGCCAGAGAGACACCCTCTGAACTCAGCGCTGATTGCCTGTTCACTGGCTTGGCAATTAATCATGGCTGCCTTCAGCAAATTCCAACCAACAAGCATTTCTCAAATCCTTGCTCAGTGCCAGGCACTCTGCTAGGCATTGAGGGGACAAAGGAAAAGAGGAAAATGGTGCTTGCTCTCAGGGAGCTCACATTCTATATCTACAGAGAGAACATTAATCGATCAATCAACAAACCTTTATTAAATATCGATTATGGGCAGCTAGGTGATACATTTTATAGAGTACTGGACTTGGAACCAGCAAGACTGATCTTCCTGAGTTCAAATCTGACCTCAGACACTTACTAGTTGGGTGACCCTGGGCAAGTCACCATCAACCTGTTTGCCTCAGTTTCCTCATCTGTAAAATGAGCTGGAGAAGGAAATAGCAAACCATTCAATTATCTCTGCCAAGAAAACACCAAATGGGGTCACAAGGAGTCAGAGACAAGTGAAACAACTCAACAACAATATTTTACTGGTTACTGGGGTGACAAAGAAGTAAAGCGAAATTAGCCCCCCCCCCCCCCACCCCGACCTTCCATGCTTGGAGAGGGTGGGATAACCATGTGCATGGAGAAGGAGAGAACAAGAAAACTGAGGAGGGAGAAGAGAGAGGACACTTGGGGAGGGTGTGAATCAGGGAAGGCCTCGTGGAACTGAGCCTTGATGGAAGATGAAAGAAGCCTAGGTGGTGAGACTGGATACATGGTGTAGCAGCAAGCACCCCAACATCCCCAGGGTGGCTGCCAACACAGGTTCTTAGATCTGCTTTTCTAAAAGGAAAGCAACTCAAAAATGGGTTAACAAGCTTACTTTAATCAATCAAACATATATCATTTACCTAGTTCAGGGGAAAAAGGTCAGCACCCCGAACTTCAAAGTATACAGACAGAACTTACAAGACAGAGAAACAAACAGATCAAGCCAGCAGGCTTCCAAACTGTCCAACCATTATCAATACCAAATCACAGTTACCAGAGAGGGAAGCATCAACATCTGGGTTTTCAAAGCCGGGGGAAGGGGGGGCTCTCAATGGCTGCCCAGAGTCTCATCTGGTTAAATCACACAACACTTCTCAAGGTGAGCCCCAAAGCAAAACCTCATATCAGGAATTATATAGCCTTCGCCAGGGTCAGAGAATGTAACCACCCTCTTGACCCACTGCCCAATCACACAGCATCAAGGTGTAGGCATTCCTGAAAACCAAGCCTCCTGCCACAGGCTCCATGTGACCACATTCAGCCTATTAGGGGGCAGAGTATATTTTCAAATCAAGGAAGCTTCTCAGAGTCTTTTAAGCCTATCAAAGGGCCTAGGGGCAGGGAAGATCTTTAAATTTGCATTTCCATTACACATGGTCTCTTCCTTAGAGAGTCCCTGCATTGTGTTCTAGTGTTTTATAATATCATTATATTATCTCCTATTATTCGATTAACACTGTTATTTACCTTTCCATGTATTTATCCCAGGGGCAGCAAAGTCAAATAGAAACAGGCACCACTAATCTGTACATAAAGGGCCCTGCTGGCTATATATTGACTTCGTTTGGAAACATAGTATGGAGATGGCATGAGGAAAGGTCAGGGACCTGGCCTGGAAGGATCGCACAGGTATCTTAGAGCAGATTACACAAAACAATTGAAGACCAGCTGAAATATTGTCTATACAGGTCCTGGACCATTTTCTTGCTCTTCCCCCCACCCAATTCAATTCAATTCAACAAATGTTTATTAATCACACATGCCAGAAATAGTCAGGTAGTGCCATGGGAAAGAGCATCGGACTTGGTGCCAGGAAGACTCATCTTCCTGAGTTCCAATCTGGCCTCAAATACTTTCTAGCTGTGTAACCCTGGGCAAGTCAATTAACCCCGTTTGCCTCAATTTTCTCATCCGTAAAATCAGCTGGAGAAAAAAATGGCAAACTAGTCCAGTATTTTTTGCTGGGAAACAACAAATAAGTCATGGAGAGTTGAACATAGACTTCCCTGAAGGTTTTCACCTTAAAGTCCTCCTCCCCTCCCTCCTTCCTTCCTTCCTTCCTTCCTTCCTTCCTTCCTTCCTTCCTTCCTTCCTTCCTTCCTTCCTTCCTCTCTTCTTTCCTTTTTCACCTTCCTTCCGTCATCTCTCTTTTCTTTCCCTCTCTCTCCCATCTCCTCCCCAAATTTCTTGAATCTTCTCATTTCTCCCTGTTAAACCTGGTTCTCTTCTCGGGTTTTCTCAGCCCTCACTTGACTTGGACTGTAGAAGGCAAGCTTTCTGTTCACTGCCAGGGCTCCCCTGGCCTTTGTAGCTGAGGTTGACAGCCAGCTAGCTGGGCAGGACAGTGTCGGCTACAAGTAGCTGATGTGTGTGGACAGACAATGCATCCACGAGGCCCTGGCCTGCAGTCATAGGGTAGGAGAACTGCTGATGAGCCTCATCTGTCTGATTG
Source organism: Gymnobelideus leadbeateri (assembly GCA_011680675.1). Classification (NCBI taxonomy): domain Eukaryota; kingdom Metazoa; phylum Chordata; class Mammalia; order Diprotodontia; family Petauridae; genus Gymnobelideus; species Gymnobelideus leadbeateri. The sequence continues at coordinate 6,334 of WOXC01005957.1, read as the reverse complement.
AACCAGAGCAGTTCTGAGAGGTCTCATCCTTGAAAATCAGCTGAGAAAGGGTGATATGGGAGGGCAAAGTAGCAGAAGCAGAAGGAAGAGTTCTTGGCCCTAGAATGAGCCCAAATGGTCCATGGGAACATACATGAAAGCCCAGTGCCTCATTGAATACTGAGGTTACTGATGGCAAATCAAAGGCAAAGGGCACTGGTCTAAGAAAGAGAAGGGAGGAAGAAAACAAGGAAGGAAGGAAAGGAAGGAAGGAAGGAAGGAAGAGAGGGAGGGAAGGCGGAAAGAAGAAATGTAAGAGGCAGGGAAGGAAGAAGAGAGGAAGGAATGAAGGATGGAGGAAGAGAGGGAGAGAGAGGGAGGAAGGAAGAATGGAAGGAAGAATGGAGGGAAGCAGGAAGGAATATAAGAGGAAGGAAAGAGGGAGGAAGGAAAGAAGGAAGGGAGGGAGGAAAGGAGAAAGACAGGAAGGAGGAAGAAAGAAAGGGAAGGGAGGAAAGGGAGGGAAGCAAATGGGAAGAAAGGGAAGGTGAAAGGGAAAGTAAGATGATAGAAGGAAGAAAAGGAGCGAAGGAAAGAAAGGGAGAAAAGGAAATTAAAATGAAGACAAAAAAGGAAGAGAAGGATATAAGAAAAGAAAGAGAAAAGGCAGAAGGAAAAGAAAGGGGGAAGAAGGAAGGAAAACAAGCAAGTAAATGAGAGTAAGAGGGAGCTAGAGAGAGAAAGAAGAGGGGGAGAAGTGAGCAGGATAAAGGAGGTAGAGAGCATGGAGGGGGGAGCAGGAGAGAGGTCTCAAAGGGAGGAGGGAGAGGCAGACAGAGAAAGATGCAGGAGAGGAGAAAGAAAGGGGAGCAAAGGAAAAGGGGCTGCAAATGAGCTGGGGCTTGGGATGGCATGAAAATGCCACATTTGCAAACACACTGCTCCCTGACAAGTGCCAACAGGCCCATTCCAGAGGAAAGAGGCTACATCTGTCAGGCTTGGCTTGCAGGACTAAATCAGCACTTTCCCTCATTCTCTCTGCTGGGATTCTGTATACTTGGTTTTCGTTCTGCATGGACCCCACCTCCCAGTGGACCTTTGTGCATGTGTGGGCCTCCTAGGGAGCAGGGCTGGGATGCCAAAGGCCAGGGAGGAGAGGTTGACCGCTGTCTCACCAATCAAGGAGCACCACACAGGCAGCCTGGCAAAAGAGAGCAAACAGCTATGTCCTGGTCAGTGTTTAACAACCGACTCTGTGTACAGCATGCAGACACACTTGGAAGTTTGATTTGCATGCCTGACATGTGCTCCATCACTTTGTTAAGTCTAGAAACAATCAACGGCCTTACTTTGTAACACTTTCTGATTTCTGAGGTATCAATGCTTACACTGAAATTTTAACAATCAGCTTTCTCTTGAGACAGTTTGAGTTGGCTCCTTGGTCTTTTCTTAATGTCAGAGAGAGAGAGAGGAGAGAGAGAGAGAGACAGAGAGAGAGAGAGAGACAGAGACAGAGACAGAGAGACAGAGACAGAGAGAGATACAGAGACAAGAAAGAGATAGAGATAGAGGCAGAGAGACACAGAGACAGACACATAGAGAAACAGAGACAAGAGAGAGACAGAGACACAGAGGCAGAGACAGAGACAAAAACAGAAATATACACACTCTCTTCCCTCTCCCTTTCTCTATCTGTCTCTGTCTGTCTCCTCTCTCTCTCTCTCTCTCTCTCTCTCTCTCTCTCTCTCTCTGTCCATCTCTCTCTCCCTCCCTCCCTCCCTTCCCCCCACTCTCTCTCCTCTCTCTCTGTCTCTCTCTCTGTCTCTGTCTCTCTCTGTCTCTCCTCTCTCTGTCTTTCTCTCTGTCTCTGTCTCTCTCCCCCCTTCCTTCCCTCCCCCCTCCCCCCGTCTCTCTGTCTCTCTCTCCTAGACCTGTTACAAACAAACTCCCCACTAGATAATGTGTGGCTGAAAAACGAGAGGAGAGAGAACATTTCCTTGGAAGAGATGGCCCCTGAGCTGAGACCTGAAGGCATAAAGATCCATGGACCCATTAGGCTCCTTCTTGTTCCTAGGAAGGGGCCCCAGATCTGTCCTCATGATGGTTGGATTCAGTCCCAGTAGAATCTGGGTGTTGATCAGACTTTCAATTAGGCTTCAGTTTGTCAATAATGATTTTTATTGATTCCAGAACCATACTGTGTTGAAACTGGAGAGGACCTTAGAACATGAAATGCCAGAACTGGAAGGGACCTTAGAACGAGGGATGTCAGGGCTGGGAGGGGCCTTAGAACAGGGGATGTCAGGGCTGGGAGGGGCCTTAGAACAGGGGATGTCAGGGCTGGGAGGGGCCTTAGAACAGGGGATGTCAGAGCTGGGAGGGGCATAAATCTTAAATTCAGAATTCATTCTTGGAATGCAGTGTTGAGGAGAGTCTTATCTTTAAGCAATAGTTTATTAGTGAAAATCGGAGTAAATCTGTATTTAAAGAAATATAACGAAGATGGGGGAGTAGAAACAGCTCTTCCAAGCCACTCTGCCCCCAGATAGCCTGACTGAGGAAAACAACACCTTAAAAAATAGACTAACTCAAATGGCAAAGGAGGCCCAAAAGGGCAATGAGGAGAAGAATGCCTTAAAAAGTCGAATTTGCCAGATGGAAAAAGAATCTTAAAAGTTCACTGAGGAGATTCATTCCTTCAGAGTTAGATTGGAGCAAATGGAATCTAGTGACTTTATGAGAAATCAAGATGCTGTTAAGCAGATCCAAACAAATGAAAGATTAGAAGGCAATGTGAAACATCTCATGGGAAAAACCACTGACCTGGAAAATAGATCCAGGAGAGACAATTTAAAAATTATTGGACTACCTGAAAGCCATGATCAAAGAAAGAACCTAGAAATCACCTTCAAGAAATTCTCAAGGAAAATTGCCCTGATGTTTTAGATCCAGAGGGCAAAATAGAGGTTGAAAGAATCCACCAATCACCTCCTGAAAAAGATCCCAAAAAGAAAATTCCCAGGAATATTATAGCCAGTTTCCAGAATCCCCAGATCAAAGAGAAAATACTACAAGCAGCCAGGAAGAAACAATTTCAATATTGTGGAAACACAATCAGAATAGCCCAGGACCTGGCAGCTTCTACACTGAGGGATTGAAAGGCATGGAATATGATATTCCAGAGGGCAAAAGAGCTGGGAATGAACCCAAGGGTCACCTACCCAGCAAAACTGAGCATTTTGTTTCAGGGGAAAATATGGTCATTCAGTGGAATAGAGGACTTTCAAGCATTCTTGAGGAAAAAACCAGAATTGAATAGAAAATTTGACACCCAGACACAAGAAGGAAGAGATGCCTGAGAAGGTAATCAGGAAAAGAAATCAAAAGGAACTTATCAAAGTTGAACTATTTACATTCCTATATGGAAAAGCAATAACTGTGACTGATGATACCTTTCTCACTATGAAAATAATGGAAGAAGGGTGTGTGGTCATATGAATACATATGTGAGTGTGTGTGTATATGGTTACAGTTATATATGGATAGAGGGCATAGGTTGAATTTGTTGGGAAGGGAGAATACTCAAGGGATGAAATTATGAGGTGAGAGAGGAAAGTAGCAAGAGGAAATGGGGAGAGATAGGGTAGGGTAAACTATCCCATGTAGAAGAAGCAAGGGGAAGTGGTTGCAAAGGAGGGGGAGAATAAGGAAGGCTAAAAAGGCAAAACCACATTCACATTGAATTTGGTTCAGGGAGAAAATGACATACATACTAAATGGGATATCTCAACCTGCAACAGGATAGGGGGAAGGGGGATGGGAGGAGGGATGATGGATGGGAGGTCATCCTTAGGGGGAGGGGAGGTTGGAAGTACCCATTATAGAAGAGGGACAGGATCATGTAGGGAATGGACCAGGTGGGGGTGGGATGAGTGGGAGGGAATTATAAGCAGCCTTGTACAATATATCTACTATGATAATGTTTTGCATAGCCAGACATGTACAACATGTACTGAATTACTTATCTCCCAAGAGGGAACGGGTGACAAGGGAGGAAGGAAATGGATCTGAAATTTGAGGTCTTAACATTAAATGTTTCAAATATATATAAATACTAATATTAATACTCTTTTGCTTGTAATAGGGAGATAAGATGTGCAGGCATTGGGACACAAAGATTCACCTTCCTCTAATGGAAAAGTCGATGGGGGTATGGGAGAAGGTATGGGAGAGAGCAGATTGGAGGAATCGATATCTTGTGGGACTACTATTCTGGGAGGTTGGGTAGGGGAATAATGGGGGGAAAATGATTGTAACTCGAAATCTGGCAGAAATGAATGATGTAAAACAGAAGTTAATAAAGCATTTGTTTAAAAAAAAAACAACAAAAAAAGAAATATAACGATGTCACAACTTATAGAATCACTATTTAGGGGAAAGTGTTGAATTTTAAATCTGAGGGTCTGGATTCAAATCCTGATTTTGCTACTTGCTCTCTTGATGACCTCAGGCACCTATTGCTTTTAGGTTAGAATTTCCTTCTAGGGAAAGATGCATCGGAGACATTGTCCCACATTTTTCTCTGACTCCCCTCCAAGGTTAAATCTATGATCTGCATAAACAATATCAGGATTGAAAAGGACCTTGGAAAGCTTCTGTTCACTTCACTGAGTCCTTGAAAAAGCAAGTGACTCATACAAGGACTTTTCAGCACAGCAGCAGGGACTAAAACCCAGGTGCCCTGAATCATAACCAGGGCTTTCCTTTCATATTTTGAGGCCTTGAAGTATTTAGTGACCTTCAAAGTGCAATAATTGGGCTGTAAAATAGTAGTGCTAACCGTGGGCCAGAACGTAAGTAAAGGATGTCTCCAGCAGGCTCTTGGCCTGCACCTCTCCAAATGCATGCAGTCCAGCTCAGAGGGAGGCTCACCTAGGAGGTAACGTATGGGGAAGCATGGGGGCAAAATAAAGAAACATGATCTAAGTACAAAGTGCTACCATCAGGAGCATTATGCTCATTTTAAACACAAGATCTGAATCTTAGACCACTTTAGATCACGATCAGGATGGGAGACATGCCAAGCTGGGAACTCACCGAGGCCTATATGCTCCCAGGAAAAAAACATCCTGTCTATTCAGTGAAAAGGCCCAGGCAGAGAGAAGGAGCCCCCTTTGCTCCCACCGCTCCGGAGCCCTGGCAGATTCAGGGGATCCTTTTTCTAAGTTGGGCCTTCATTTTTTATGGGCCTGGTCTCAAAACATCCCTTCTGGCTCGGACATTCTAGACTTTAAGTTTACCGTTCTTCCTCTGCTTCCTCCCCTCTCACTCCTTGATTTCTTGATCTTTTTTAGGACACCAGTCCTGCCTGCTTTGGGAGGCCCTTCCTGCACCCCCTGCCCTCCCCAGCCTCTGGGCTTGTCCTCTGAGATACCTCTGTACTCTGTATACATCTTCTGTGTTCCTAGTCATGTGAATGTTGTCTCTTCCTTTAGACCCCAGGTTTCTTGAGGGTTCTGGATTGTTTTCTGCAAAGTGCCTGGATCAGAGTAATAGCTTAATAAATGCTTGTTGACTGCTGGCCTCCATTCTATGGGCCTCTCCCAGTTCTGACATTTTCTATTCTAAGCTACTTTCTAGACATTCCCTGTTCTAAAGTCCCTCCCAGCCCTGACATCCCCTGTTCTCAGGCCCCTCCCAGCTCCCACATTTGGTAATGCTTTTCCTAGTCCCACCTGCAAGCCTCTTGAAGCATCTTCCCCCTGCCAGCTGTTTCTCATGAGTTGACATGTGAAGTGGGGAGCAGGCCTGACTTTTGCCCTCACTGGCTTGTCTTCTATAAATGGGGGTGTGGTGGGGGTCTGTCAGACTCAGTGATCCCTAAGTTCCCTTAAGCCTATGAAAACCCTATGATATTCCAGCTCACCAGTGGCCCTCTGCCCCTTGCCCACCTTATGCCCACCCTGGGCTTCCTCTTCTCCCCTCTCCCTTCCTCTCCCTGATCTTTTCCTCTCCCCTCCTCTCTCCCTCCCCTTCCTGTCCTCTCTCCCTTCTCCTCTCCTCCCCCTGTCCCTTCCCTCCCCTCTCCCTCCCTCTCCCCTCCCCTCTCCCCTCTCCTCCCCTCTCCATCTTTCCTAAGGGCCTACTCTTTTTTTCTGCATTATGCCCAGCTCAGTTGAGCTAGAGGAGCTCACAGGTGTTTCTGCTCCCTGGAATCGATTAGAGGCGTGTCTAGAATGGCTTGCTCTCCAGGTGGAGTGAGGCCACTGGGAGTTTGGCCCACGCCTTGCAGAGGGATGGGGGCAGGACAAAGGTCCAAGTTCCCTGAACCTTCCGGAGATCTCAGACATTCTCC